>VDFB02268153.1:0-133620 GCA_007258455.2 Sequoia sempervirens | reverse complement strand
TTTATCATTGATTTCAAAGGGGGATAAGAGTCATGTGAAAAATTGTGAATTACCCGGGGAGAAGAGTCGTGTGAAAGACTTAAGGAGAAAAGAGTCAACCTAAGGGGGATTAAGTGCTAAAGATAGTTGTGTTGATGGTGTTTTTCACATCATGTGTTGCCATCAATGCCAAAGGAGGAGATTGTTGGATGTTGCCGATATGTGGTTTCCATTGATGTCAACACTATTGGCATAAATGTCTTCAAGGCTGTATATGTCAAGGATATTGAGAAAATTGTAATAAAATAAGTTGCAGGTTGTCAGTGGTGAAGTGAAGTTCAATTTTTTGGTTAGCTCATTACGTTGATGCTTAGAGGTTGTGGATTAAAGGGTTTATTGTCAAGTATATCTAGTTTATCCACATTAAGTTTTAGAGATCTGCATGAAGATTTGATTGAGTTATGAACAGTTGTGTTCTAACAATCATTATGTTGCTTTAGTTGGTGTTCCTGAATAAAGATGATGTGATTCTAGTGAGTTCAATTGTTGCGGATGCTTCTCTGGTGATTCATGATTTTTTGGATGTTTCTAGATCGTGCTCTATCTGTGTTGCATGTTTGCATTGATCGTTATGCTCGCGATTAGAGATTTTATCGTGTGTTCATATTTTTCATGTTCTTGGCCGACAAGGTGGTTGTAGCGTGTTGTGGATCTTCGAGGAATAATTTTTGAAGGTGTTTCTTGTTCGAGGATTTTTTTGGGTATTCATTATGTTGTGATTGACATTGGTCGATTCGCATTGAAAATTATTTATTATTTTGGGCCGATAGTTTGCATATGTTTATTATTTTGTTGAGGCCAACATGTAGCAATGTAATCTCTTGTTGCGGATATATATAAGCAATTTTTTATTCCATTTGATGGCATGCATGTGTATGAGATGTGAAAATTATGTCTTAATCATTTGAAGGTAGAAGCAGAGTGTGAAGAAGTATTCACATGCTTAACCGGAACTATAATCAGGCATTAGCAGATGCTATTTTCTCAATTCAAAATCCTGTGGATGTAATCTAAATGTTTCTATAAGACAGTGTGTCTTTCTTTGGGTAGTAAGCCTTGTTGTAATTGAGCAGTGAGCTCTAGGCAGTGTGCCTAAATGCATGTGCATTCCCCATTTCATCCTTTTATACTTTTAACAGGGTATAATCTTATGGACTAACCTCCATCGTGGTTTTTCCCCTAACAGGATTTCCACGTAAAAAATCTTGGTGTTATGTGTGTCTCTGATGTGTTGATGGTTCATGCTTTCATTTTTATTTATCAGATCTGAGAATAAGGTTAATAAGTTTAATAAGTTTAAATTTCTGAGACAATTGATTCACCCCCTCTCTCAGTTGTATACCCTTGTGTTTCCAACAAAAACCAAGGGGAAGTCAGTTCCATGGAATACTAATAATTGTTTTCTTGTAGGTGTGAAGACAAGGACAACATCAAGTTTTGAACAAATAATGGAAAGAGGGTAGACAGTAGGTATGATGACAAACATAAAGAGTTATTCAAATGCAAATGTAGTCAAAGGTGCAGGGAAAATTGAAGGAGAACAATGGCAAGAGTTTATGAACCAAAGAAATGTGTTTGTAGGTCATAGAATTATGTATGAAGGATGGTGGAGTTTTTTTTAGTGGAGTTGTATGGTGTAGGAGCACCTACAACCATAATGCAAAATTTGATATGGTGACAATGTAGCAAGGTGAATTTGAGTGTTTCTAGGTTAGTTTGGGGGTGTTAGAGTTTTGTTTATGCTAAAATAAGGTCTTGTGAGACCATTATCCTTGTAATAAGTTGATTTTGAGTCTTTTTTATTTAGAAGTCAAAAATTGCATAAATGCAAAAAAAATTGTCAATCAAAAGTGTTAAACTGCATATTTAGGTAATATTAAGAGTCTTGGAAGTTTTAAAACATAGTTAGGAATGTTGGGTGGTTGGTTTTTGAATTGAAAAAGTATAAAATTCCCTTGAAAGGCTTGAACAAGGTTGTTGGTTCATATATTGAAGCATTCAAATAAAAAAAACAACGTTTTCTTCTGCATTTTTCTTGTGTTTTCAGGTCTTCTTCTATTATGTATGGCCCATATAGATTACTTGATGCTATGAAATATTTTTTGTTCGATGGTAACATGTATTATTTTTCATTTCCACCCATTTTGAGGGTCTAACATTCTGATTTGTGTGAGTTCTTTTAATTTTCTTGTGACTGCCCTGTTATCACAGTCTTCATTGTTGAAGGTCTTCTAATATGCCTAATTGACCCATTCCACTTTTGTATCCATTGTTTATCATGGAATGGGTCTAAAATAATGTAGATTAAGTGTCCTAATGTTTTGGTGGGAAAATAAAGTGAGTTGTTCAAGTTTGGATGTTGCCCTAGGGCTAGGCAGAGTAGATTTCCATGTAAAAATGAGTTACTATGGTAGGGTTTTGATAAAAAAAAACTGATGAAATTGTCTCTGTATGAGATTTTTGGGCATGTGCATATCATTTTTGATTGGTTTGAAGCTTTGGCAGAGGTTGGAAATCCTTGGAGATATGAATTTCATTAAAACCCTAGTGTATTGCATGTAAATGGAGGGTTTGTGAGATCAACATTGTAAAAACCTTGAATGTGGAAACAAATGTTGAAATTTGAAGTTTTGACACCTTACTTATGAATTTTTTATGAGATTTTGTGAAGGGAAGATGATTATGAGGGACCTCCTTTGTTAAATTGGGTTAATTCTAGTAGCCTTTTGTAGGGTCAGTTTGTTGTTTCTCAATGTTGGCACAAAGAAACCTTGTGAGATCTTTTAGGACAGAGTGTTGGGATATGTGACAAGTCTAATTTGATGTTTGGGTGGCCATTGTATAGCCTTTTCAAAAGGATATCTCCATTTTGATGGTTTTGAGGGCTAGAAGCCTTAGAGATGTTTTCAGGGAAGTTGGGTGATTTTGTAATCAAAGGTTGACTTCATTGTTTGAGTCGGGTTATTTGGTGTTGAATAGTGATTTTCTCCACCTTACTTGCATCACAACGACTCACCAAGCTAACTCACAAGTTTGCAACACATAACAACCCTCACCATTTTAAATAGCCGAGTCGACTTTTTATAAGGGACAACAAGCTCAAAACAAGTTTCCTAATTTGAATTCCTTCACATAATGTTGCCAAGTTCACTTTTGATTGAGTCTCAATGCTATTTATAGACTTATACGCATTTTGCAGACTTCTCATGCATCCCAAACACTTACAAAATGGTGCCACATTCATATGTTGGTGCGTGAGTTGACAGTTTCAAATGGCTTTTAAAACTATATTAACTTCTTACTCAAACATATACACAACAACATAGACGTGATTCATACATTGGTTGACTTGGTCTTATAATACTTTATGCGCTAGTTATCATTCCTTTAAAATTTGCGCCATGTATGACATATGGGTAAAAGCACAAAGTTGTGTCACACTTTCGGCCAAATAAATAGTTTCGAGCGAAACATTTTTGGCCGAAAATGTTTCAGTCAAATAGGTTTCGACTAAAACCACATGGCTTGTACGTGGCAGACAAGGTTTTGGCCAAATATGTTTCCCCCAAATCTTAAAAAAAAAAAATTGTTTCCCTTTGGAGCTTTCAAATTGGCTTAAATTGGCGTATTTTATTGTGTGGGGTTTCTACCGAAACTGTCTATGTGGCATCCTAGTTGGCAGCCAACTAACTTTTTTCAGAATGTTTTGAAACTTTCAACTTTAGCTAAGTATTTCTTTAGTCAGAATGATGTTTTTTAAATAAATAAAAAATACCCTTTTGTAGAGCTTGGAGTGGTGAATCTGAATATGTAATTTTTTTAATATTTTGATTAGCTTTAATATATTTTATTTTTAAAATAATGCAAGTAGGTTGTTAAAGTGAAAAAAGAGGTTGATTAGAAATTTTAAAAAATAGTAAAACATATTAATTTTTTTAAAAAAATATATGGGGCACAAGAGGAGGAATCTTCTTCAAAAGGGTATAATTTTCTTTTTAAAAATGATTAAAAAAATAGACAATAGTTGACGGCCTGTGAAAACTGTCGAATTTTGACAAGTTTGACTTTAAAACGTTATTACGAGAAAAATATACATGAAAATTTGATTTTTTTTCCATGCACAAGTTACCAATTTGGAGAAAAAAAAATACGGAGAAATGAAGTTTTTTTCAATTCATTTTTTGACAACCCATGAAGTCACTTTTTTCTAAAATTTTCAGCATTCCAAAATATGTTCTTAAATTGATAAAAATTTAATGAAAATAGTTTTTTTTAAATCTAAAAATTATAGGGAAAAACTTCATCAAAAGTTCTACATTTCATTAGTTTACATTATTTTGAAATTCAAAACTTAAAGACCACTTTTATGTGGTCAAAGTTCAAAAAAAATTTTGTTGTTGGTTGATTCCTTTATAAAGTGTGACACAAGATTGTGCTTTTACCCAAATGCACTTTATTCATTTTGGCACTTCACTTAAGAATAGCACTATATATTGTGCTTAGAGATTATCTCTAATAACTTTCATTTACATATATATATATATGTAGATATATATATCCATTAGTATGTGGATATATATATCAATACATATATATAATAATATATATCCATTTCATTAAGTTATCAAATACATTTAATTAATAAATATATAAAGAATAATATTATATATATATATACAATTATATATAAATACATATTAATATATATGTAACTATATTACTCAATACATATATATTAATATATATATACTACTTATATACATATACATAATACCATTTCATTATCTTTATAAAAACACTCATACTCACAAATCCATCGATCGACATATATACACATAATGCATATATATATGTCACTTTAGTCCAATCAGTTTTCTCATGCATATGGGTAATTTTTCCATGAGCATGCATAGGTACATCTACCTAAGTATACCCATGTACGTATTTACTCACATGTATGAGTTTACCATAGACATGTACATATATACATCTATGTACATTTTATGCCATATATCTTATCAACATAATAATAAACACAAAAGGAAGGACTTCCACTTAACATCAAGACTTCATCACATTCTTCATCCCAAACATTCATAAAACAAGATCGCAAATCAATATAAACATATACAACCAAACTGAAGATCACTTACCATCTACTCGAACTGGATTAAATCAACTAAGACCAACTAGGGCGTGAGTGTGTGAATGCTTAGTAAGGCTGAATTAAAGGTTACTAGACCAAGTTCTTCTCTTGAGTGATACTTCCCCTCTCTTTCGAAGGTTTGAACTTGTTCCTGCATCCATCTTAGTTCACCATAACAGTAGTTAGCTGAATCAATACATTCATATGCTTCTCATATATTTCATTTACAAAATCATCATAAAACATTACATAGAATCAACCATCCATTCATCATATTTCCATCAGAATTTGAATAGATATAAAACATATTCACATTTATTAAAGCAATTTACCAAACAAGGTAATAGTAAATAGGTAATAACACACGGGGTGTAACAAAAACATAATGGTCACCACTCTTTCCTTCAACACATTCTTTCTCTTCTCTACCACTTAACCCTTCCTATTTATTACAAAAAATACCCTTTATAGGTCTATCCCAATACCATTTTTCTTTTCCTCAAGCCCCAATTGATTTATTTAAATTCTCTTGTGGGTTCCATCTTACCATAAATTGACCACCTTCATCCAATATTCTTTCCCAACTTATTTGTAGTTAAGTTCTCTCTTGACCACCTTCCTTTGGGCCTCCTTTTCCTTCTCCTTCTTCCTTTTCTTCTTGTGATATTCATCCGACTATATCCCTTCCACTTCTACCAAAGGATCCTTCTTACCATGTTCTTTTCTTAGGATTTATTATCTATAATGGCTCACACAATATTTTTGTGTGGTCTTTCTAAGACTACTTTTTATTATCATTGCATCTTCCCCAAGACGCCTGTGTTGTAATCCCACTATCACCTCTTCTCTTTGCATTTATTTTCTAAATTCTTTCAATTGTGTACAACACTCTATGGGACATAAATTGCCTTATCTTTTGTTATCTTTCATTCTACTTCATTCTTATGGACCTCCCTTTCCCACCTTATTCTTATTGTGTACACCACCTTTTTGTGTCCCTCTTTCAGAATATTGTGAATCTTGGTATTTAAACTAGTGTAGGTAGCTCTTACATGCCTCCTTATATATTATTTGGTGCTTATAGTGGATTTTCATCAGCCTTTTCCTTACATAATTAAGCTAGTTCTTTCCAACTCTACTCCTTTTTCTCCTTCTTCACACTCCCTAACTTAAGATTAGTGTGAAAGTTATATTTGATAGAGATCTTCATCTATTTGATGGCTTCACTTCATGCTCCTTCCCTTGGGATTTAGATAGAATTTGTACAAAAACAAAATTGCATGTTTAATTCATTCTTTTATGCCCTTTAAATAACACATTTCTTCCATGTTGATACCTCTGCATTGATCCCATGTAACATTTTTCTCCCCACTTGTTATTTACATGATTATCATGTCATCAATAACTTCATATAATATTTCACTTCTCATATCTCATGTGATATCTCCTTTTGCATGCCTTCCACATCCTCACTAGTGCATGTGTGTTCACAAAACCTTCATGATCCACCTCCTCATCTAAATGGTCATTTGTAATTATTGGTCTATTAATTATGATAGCCCCTAGTTCCTAATATCTCAACTATTTCTTTGGTTTTTTTCCATGGGAAGATTCATTTCCCCACTTTGTACTTCCTACCTAGAAGTATCATCAAGATTACATCCCTTTAAATCCTCTACCTCATCTATCTCCTTAGCTTCTACCTCATTTTTTTCCTCTAAGAATGTCTCCTTTTCTTCTAGAGATTGCATACAATCCTTCTCCTATGTGTTATTTTTCCTCCTAGACTTTATCCTCTGTAATCACCTAGATTATTCATCAAGATAGAGCATCTCATCTATCACTCCTAAGACCATAGTATATCTCTTTTGCAGTTCTATACTTTACCTTCTTTTTCCTTCCATCTAGTTAATGTGGCAACACAAAGCATTCCCTTTATGAAGTCTACCTAGTCTTTAAGTCCTCCCAATGTAAATCTATGCTCCAATACCAACTCACATTCCATTGATTCTTTATGATCCTCCTCACTCAATAATTTTTGTGTCTCTATGTTGATGTCCTCTTTATGAGTCTCATTTACCTTTCCCTCTACTAAGCTTAATGTCCCAACCATCTCCCCTTGAAACATCCCCATCCTAGCCTTAACCCTTCTAATTTTTTATATAAATTATAGATCTCAATCACTTTCCTCTACCATGGCTTTCTATTGATCCATATTCCTCAATTATCTTCATTCTCTATATTTCTTTCCTTGATGGAGAACATGTTAATTCTTGCACATCTTCTACCCAACACATCCTTTGCTAAAAGACACACCTTTAGTTTTATGAATGCAACATGTTCCCTTTTGTAACCTCCCTTTTTGCCTCAATATGCTTCTATTGACATCTTTGTTACAATTGTAGCATCATAAAATTCTTACCCTTGTCAATTTCACACTATATTGACACCCTATTTTGTCTATAACATTTATTATATTAATAATTTATTCATTTTAGGACTAGGTTGGGAAAATATATTAAAATCCCCGATATCCTGAGAAATTTGGGCTAAAAAAATCCAAACAAGGGTGAAGAAACCCTTGACCTAAAGGTTCCCTATTTCAATAGATATTATTTTAATGTTGGCTTTGAGAATTATAAAGTGACCTCAAGCCATCCTATAACCAAAAAGATCAATTTGAATGCATATATAAATAATTTTTCCTCTCATTTGAATATTAAGAATTATGAACGAGGCACTCTCATGATCAATTATGCACTTTTATGCTCCTATTATGAAGATGTATGTGAGTTATCATCTACATGTAAGCTACAACAATCTATCGTGTTATGTGGAATAACATTTTGTAGATTTTCAAAGTAATTTAATCATCCATTTATGGAAACTTATGGTGTGAACATCACTTTGGCAGAGATCTCATACCTAAGGTAACATTATCAATTATCAATTATCATTTGTTTTTACAGTCAATTATTGTCTATTTGGCCTCTACCTGACCTAGGGTAAGCCCTCTTTACCATCATCATTTGTTGTTTGTCGAGGTGGAAACACCAAAATAGGGTTTGAATTAGGAAATCCCCTATACAACACAACCTTTCCCCCTCTTTTCATGTGTGCAGGTTATATCCAAAAGTTTCATCAATAGAAAGTTGTAGGAAAGTAGAGAGAAAACCTTTATCCTTAAGATTGAACTTTAAGCACTCAAAAAGCCTTAATTTTGGTCAAGGGAACCCTCACCCTTGTTCCTCAAATTTAGGCTCAGTTTTCATTTTCAAGTTCCTCTCTATCTTTATTTCTCATATTTTTGTATTGGTGCAGTCACAGATGGAGGGTCCAAAAAGCACTGTCCAACCATGTAGCCTAAAGTTCAACACAACAGAAATAACACAAGAAATTATCAGAAAACATGAATTATCATTGATTCAACAACTTGTAATCTTACATGCATCATATACCACATATACAAAATGACTATGGCTCACAGGTCTACCAAAAGGGCTTTACAAGATATTACAATTGGCACGAGGCCTTATTGTGACCTTCTAGTCTACAATGCAGTCAGAGACGGAGGGTCCAAAAAGCACTGTCCAACCATGTAGTCTAGAGTTCAACACAATGGAAATAACACAATAAATTCTTAGCAAACATGAATTATCATTGATTCAACAACTTGTAATCTTACATGCATCATATGCCACATATACAAAATGACTAGGGCTCACAGGTATGCCACAAGGGCTTTATAAGATATTACAATTGGCACAAGGCCTTATTGTGACCTTCTGGTCTACTTCCTATCTACTACTAACTGAGAACTTATGAACTAACTGATTGAATTCCAATGGATTACAAAGTATCTTAAATATGAATCCCTACTCCAATTATGATCCATTTTAGCCTCAAGGGCTTACAAGCCCCAATGTAAGATCAAACCATGTAGGTCGGCCAAGAACATGAAAAGATAACCCATCAATAAATGGAAATATATTGTGAATCTCCATGAAAGTTCCACTTAGACCTAAATGCCTTGAATGATGTTCCATAAAGCTCTACGTGCTCCGAAAAAGGTCTGTACAACAAGCTTGAGCTAGGTGGGCCCTAAATAATCTATATGAGAATTGATAGTGAAATTTTGAAAGCGATAACTTTCTAAAAATGAATGAAAATCACTTGAAATATGGATATGTTGTAGATGACCTCATGTAGAACCATTATCCCACTTTGTGAGCTAAGAAATTATGATGTGCTAAAATGCAGAAGAAACTACAAGAAGCTACAACTGAATTGCAAGAAAAGAAATTTTTTGTTGATATAGGATTGCTTTACAACCAAGGATGCTCCTACATCATGTATGTTCCATCAATTTTCATTTTTTCTATGTGAATAATTCATATTTTTAGATTGGGTTTTAATAATAAATTAGGTCAATAAATTCACATTAAATTAATCAATTTTCTTAGCAACAAAGGAGCTAAACCCAAGTAAGATTGGATTTACTTCTATGTTGTTAGCCAATCTTAACACCCTTGTTGGTTTGAATTCTATTATAAATGAAAGGAAAGATTGATCCATGTTAATCTACTAGTTAGATCTAGGATCTCTTTTCACCCTTTACAACAACAACTCTCATTACAACATCTACATAATGACATTCTATATTGGAAGATGACTACACCACCTTCTACTCACATACACTACTATAAAAATAGAAATGACACTTCATATCTCTTTATAGTTGCAATAGTCTTGTAGACACCTAAAATTGACCACTTGTGTTTGGTCAATTATATCTTGATTTCGTCTAAATCCCCTCCTAACCACATTAATTAAATAATATCACATTTATTTAACTAATTATATCATCAATTTTTCTAAAGTATTCTACGTTAGAAATTTGAAATAGATTGAATAATCTTTTATGAGAGAGATAGGCTATAAAACTGCAAATGAAATAACACAATTACAGACCTGAGATTCCAAGAGATGTGCAAATGTCAAGATGACAATATTGCATTAGGAGCTCAAATCATATTTGTAGAATAATGACTGCATGCATCAAAGTACATATATGTCAAAGTATGCAAGAATATTCAAAGGTATGAAAATACAAGCTAGATAGTGATTTTATATATAACTAAGGAGATGATGGAGGTGGCAAATCCAACCAATAGGAATCAACCACAAAAAATGAAGGATGCCACCAAAAGTGGAAAGTGTTCCACCCTTTAAGGAAGGGGACACCACATCACTTATCTCCTAGTTATTAAATGATAAACTCACCTTATTATCCTAAGAAAGTTTAATAAAAGTGTAGGAAAAACCTAGGACTAAGGAAAAATAAATTAACCTGCTAGGAAAATAAAAACTTACACAAACACCACCCTTAAGCGTAGCTTAGGAGGACGCAAAATATGATGGGTCTCGACAAATCAAGTCATGTTATGTACCCATGTACATATAAAATTCCCCCCAAAGAAGAAGAATCCCCATCTCACAAAAAGGAAGTACAACCCCCAATAATAGAGAGAAATGAAGTGAAAGGAAAAAGAAGCCCCCCCAAAGAGATCCAATGGTAGATGTCCAAAATTGAATGTAGAAGATGGTTCATGATCATCGAACAATGTTCCTCCCCTTAGGAAGAAACACAACCAAAGGTATATGCAAGAAATATCCCAAGTCTTGAAAGGAATATGTAGGAAGAAACTACAAGATGTATGAAGTCTTTGAAGTCAGCTCAAGTATCCTCATGTTGATGTTGAAAGTTGTCACAATCAAATTAGGCATTCTAGGCCACACTGATGAAGATGACAAAGTAGAATATCTTATAGATTGTAGTAGAACACAAGTGAAAGACAATGATAGATTGAAAATAGTACTGTAATGACTGTCATCAAAGAGGAGAGATAAGCCCTCAAATTTGTCCTCCAAATATGAAATATGTGTCTCCATAAACAACTCTAAAATACCTGCCAAGAGATCATCCCATAAAGTTGAATCAAGAAGATTGTGTATGTCCTACAACAAGAATTGATTGGAAGCTTTTGAAGAAGCAACACTGAACTCTGAAGTAGAAACAGATGCAAGGACTAAAGATTTTTCTTTAAAGAGAAGATGTATGTCCTAAATAGTGTCATATAGATCCAAAATGAGGGGTTTTACAAACAAACAAGAAATGTTTGTAGAAATTGGTTCCAATTCACTAAATCCAAAATACATGTAAATGATCCTACTACAATGAATCATTGGATTCTCTTTAAGAAGCATCTCGAGAATCTAAAGTTGCAACAGGTATTGTTGATGGGGTATCAATGATTTGATCATTCACATAAGATGTGTCCACACAAGATGGGGCAATATAAGTCTTAATATTATCCAAAATAGCCTGGTTCTCCAAGGAAATGCTATTTTCAGAAGAAGCTCCAATATCTCCATACAACTATTGGATGATGGTCCAAGCAGTGAAAGGGCACTTAGTATGCTCTACATGATGTGGAATATCCTTAGAAATGGTAAGACATACTAGTCCATAGACCATGTCATTATTGTTAAACCATACATTCTTCTGATTATAGTCAATTGGCTCAAGAATGATTCCAAGGAGATAGGGCAGTAGATCTTGCTCAAGGAAATTCTTTATCCCTTGTTTCCAAGATAAATAGTTCTCTGAAGTTAGCTTGACAATAGAAGGATAGAAATAATTTCTAAGAGACATGCTTTATCCCCCCATAAATGGAATTTTATCTTAGTTTGTGATTACGAATTGCCTATATAATCTCCCCAAGATTCATATAAAAAGGAAACTTTAAGTGAGTACAAAAAGAGACATCAATAGACACCCCCCTTTCCAATAGTCTCAGAAATCATGCCCCAACATATTACAATGTTGGCACTTTATGGTTAGTGTGTTTACAAAGCCTTTTTCAAGATACAATTCTCAATAGGCCCACAATGTCCAAAATTACAAATTTTAATATAAAATGAACTAGAAATAAAACTTAAAAATAGCCCTATAGTTGTGTATTTCTCTTCAATACCTTTCCAATGCCTATTTATTTCCAAAAAATAGAGCACCAAGGAAAAAGTTAAGGTATGTTGAAGAAAAAAGCAATAAACAGCTTCAACCTACAATATCTAGTAAAAAATGGAAAAAATTATTTTCAAAACCTCTATGAATGGAAATTTCTCATCTCCATCGTTCCAACGATATCTTGTTTTTGAAAATCCGACACTATGGCAAAAAGTTATGCAAGTTTTAAAAAGGCCTGATTTGGCCTATAGGAGGGCCTTAGTGGCCCCCTAGCAGCCCATGGGAAGTGTCGCCAACTGAAGTGGTGCCTAGGTGACGCATGAGAGAAGATTAGGTGGATTTTGGGGGTTCAATTGGTGGTTTGATTCTTGCAGTTGTGGTTAAGGTTTTGACCATCGTGGTTATGTTTAAATGCCAGGTAGTTAATATTTTAAATCGTAATTAAGATTTGTTTGTGGGATTTTAAGTTCATGGGTGGTGTTCTTTTACTTGTTTGTAAGTTGTGGGGTTTATGAGCCCCTGCACAAGCACCTTAGGCATTGAGCACTAGGTGCTACCACTTTAGCGCTAAGTGTCTTGTGCTAACTAGGCATAAAAGTGCCTTATATATATATTTGAATTTTTCATACAACAGACTTGTTGGCAAAACAAGGAAAAACAACTGAGAGGGGGGTGAATCAGTTGTCATAGAATATTCAAACTTATTCAACTTAACTTAATCTCAGATCTGATGAATGAACAATTAACCATAAACAATCAACACATCAGAAACATAGAGAAAACCAAGGATTTTTTTATGTGGAAACCCTATTAGGGGAAAAACCGCGATGGAGGTCAATCCACAATATTATACCCTACTAAAAGTATAAATAAGTATCAATGGGAATGCACATGCATTTAGGCACACTTCCTAGAGCTCACTGCTCAATTACAGGAGGGTTCACTTCCCAAGAAAGATTCAGATTAAAACCATCTGGATTGTGAACTAAGAAAATAGCATCTTCTAATGCCTGATTATAGTTCTAGTTAGGCACATGAACACTTCTTCAACCTTCTTCACTCTTCTTCACTATTCTTCACACTTTGATCTACCTTCGAATGATCTGAGCAATATTCACACACAGGAGTTGCACACTACACACCTCAATCACTCATCCAAAGGATAGAATAATTGCTCTTATATATCCGCAACATAGAATTACATTGCTATCAGTCGGCCACAAAGAAATAATAAAATAATTACAAACAGTCGTCCCAAAATACATAAGAATTTTTCATGCGAATTCACCAAGGTCGGTCACAACATAGTGGAGACCCAAAACAACAACTCCAACACAAAAATACTCCAATTAATTTCTCCTCAAAGATCCACAACACGCTTCAACACCTAGTTGGCCATGAACATGCAAGAGAAAATCTTGGATCACGAGCACAACGATCAATGGGGACATGCAGCACAAATAGAGCACCAACTAGAAACATCCAAAAAAACCATAAAACACTAGATAAACATCCACAACAACTGAACTTACATAAATCACATGATCTTCCTTCAGGAACACAAACTAAAGTGACAGAAAAAAATGTCAGAATACAGATCTTCATAACTTGACCAAATCTTCACGCGGATCTCTAAAACTTGACGTGGATAATCTAGACATACTCAACAAGAAACCCTTTATTCCACAACAACTGATCAACAACGCAATGATCACACTGATAGACTGATCTTCAATACTCCACTGACAACCTGAAGCACTTCCTATTACAATTTTCTCAATATCCTTGACATATGTAGCTTCTAATACACCAATGCTAATGGTGTTGACATCAATTACAACCACATATCGGCAACACAACCACAACATCCAACAATCTCCCCCTTTGGCATTGATGGCAACACATGATGTGAAAAAAAATACCATCAACACAACAACACTTACTCCTCCTTGAATCTTCTCTATGATCTTCTCCCCACAAGGCTCGTCTTCCTAGATAATCACCAATTTTTCACATTACTCTTCTCCCCCTTTGACATCAATGTCAAAGATCTCTTTTATGCAAGATCTGAAACACATATTTGCACACCTGAACATTTGACTACTCCCTCTAAGTAGCAGGCACCACAACACCAATCTGGATCAGAATATGTTCATGAAGCACACGGATTGATGCAAATCAACGCACCTCTAGTTCATATCAGGAGGGGTAATTACCCCTAGCATCCCTTAGAGATACTCAAAAGTATCCTTTTGCAATGACTTGGTGAAAATTTCTACAATCTGTTCTTTGGTAGGCACATACTCTAGTCTAACTTCTTTCTCACTAACTTTCTCCCTCAAGTGAAACCTGATTGGTATATGCTTAGTCTTAGAGTGTAGCACCAGATTCTTTGATATGTTTATTGCACTTGAGTTGTCACAGTGTATGAAAATAGGCTCATCATAAACTACTCTGATATCTTTCAGCATTTGCTTCATCCTTAGCACTTCAGTACAATTATTTGCAACAGCAATATACTCTGCCTCAGCAGTAGAAAGAGAAATGGAATTCTAATTTTTACTCAACCATGACACCAACTTCTTCCCTAGGAAGAAGGCACCACCACTAGTTCTTTTCCTATCATCTACATCTCCTGCCCAATTTGCATCAGTATAGGCACTCAAGATAACATCATCATCTTTAGGATACCAAAGTGAAAAATCAATTGTTCCTTTCAGATGTCTAAAAATTCTCTTCACAGCAGTCACATGAGATTCTTTTGGATCGGCTTGAAATCTAGCAACCATATACACAACTTTAATGATGTCTAATCTGGTCTGAGTCAAATACAACAATCCATGAATCATTGACTTGTATCTTGTTTGATTTTCCTTAGGAGAATCTTCATTATGTGTCAACTTGCATCCAGTTACCATGGGTGTACCAACAGGCTTTGAGTCTTCCATGCCAAACTTCTTCAACAACTCTCACATATTTGGATTGAGATATGAAAATCCCTTTGTCCAATTGAGTAACTTGCAATCCCAGAAAGAATTTCATCTCTCCAAGCACACTCATCTCAAATTCACTTTTCATTTCATCAGCAAACTTCATACATAGATCATCACCTCCTCCAAAAATAATTTCATCAACAAAGACTTCAATAATCAACTCTTTATCATGATCCAACTTAAAATACAAGATGTTGTTAGTAGTACCTTTATTGAATCCAAGCTTCAACAAGTATTTATCCAGTCTAGCATACTAAGCTTTGGGGGCTTGCTTGAGTCCATACAAAGCTTACTTTAATTGGAAAACCATGTCTTCCTTATCAGTCAATTGAAATCCATCTGGTTGTTCAACATATACCTCTTCTTCTAACTCACCATTCAGAAAGGTTGACTTCACATCCATTTGATAGACCTTTTAGTTCTTATATGCAGCATAAGCAAGAAATAATCTTACAACATCAATTCTAGCAGTAGGGGCAAAGGTTTCTTCAAAATCAATACCTTCCATTTGTGAATACCCTTTACATACCAATCTTGCTTTATTCTAAACCACTTCACCTTGTTCATTCAGCTTATTCTGAAAGACCCATTTATTACCAATCACATTTTTATCTTTAGGTCTAGGAACAAGAATCCATGTATCATTTTTTTCAATTTGCATTAGTTATTCCTTCATAGCTTCCATCCAGTATTCATCATTGCAAGCTTCATTGACATTATTAGGTTCAGTCTTGGAAATTAGACAATACTCCTATGCAATCCTTCTTCTAGTCTGAACACCTTTATTCTTATCTCCTATGATTTGATCTTCAGAATGATTTAACCTATCATAACTCAAAATTTTTGAATTCTCTCTCACTTCTGGTTCTCCTGGTCTTTCTTCTACACTTCCACTTGTCTCTCCTTCCTGACTTTCTTGATTCACTAGAACAATTTGAACTTGATTTTGTGGCTGAGCATTCTTCCCTTGGCTTGCACTAACTTCCTGGTCATCAGAATCATATCCACAATATCTAGATAATCTAGTAGAGTCCTCATCAACTCTAACATTTGCACTTTCAACTATTTTTCTCAATCTTCTATTATAGCACCAATAAGCCTTGCTTTTACTAGAGTAGCCTAGAAAGATTCCTTCATCACTTCTTGCATCAAACTTTCCTATGTCCTCATCTCTCTTGATATAATACTTGCTTCCAAAGATCTTGAAATATTTAACAATAGGCTTATAACCAAACCATAGCTCAAAAGGAGTCTTACCAGAAATACCATTGACATTTACCCTGGTTTAGAGTGTACATAGCAGTGCTTACAACTTCTCTCCAATAGATGTGAGGCACATTTCCTTCTAACATCATTGTTCTAGCAGCATCCAGAATTGTTTTGTTCTTCCTCTCTACAACTCCATTCTGTTGTGGGGTTTGGAGAGCAAATAACTATCTTTTTACTCCATGCTCTTCACAGAAAGAATTGAACTCCCAGGAGGTGAACTCACTACCTCTATCTGACCTTAGACGTTTGATCTTCAAACCTGTCTCATTTTATGCCATAGCTTTGAAACTTTTGAACTTCTCTAATGCTTCACATTTTTATCTTAAGAAAGCAATCCATATCATCCTAGAGTAATCATCAATAAGCAACATAAAATACCTTTCTCCTTGTAGAATTTTGATTATGGAGGGACCACACATATCAGTATGTACCAGATCCAATATTCCATTAGAATGATGTTGTTTGCTCTGAAAAGAAACTCTAGTCTATTTTCCCATCTAACATTCCTTGCATATTGTGTTAGTAGGCTTCACTAGCTTAGGTAGATCTCTTACTGCTTGAGTGGAGCTTACCTTGGAAATTTTATCAAAATTCACATGACACAACCTTCTATTCCTTAACCATCTTACATCCACATGAGCAATCAAAAAACTTACATCAGCACTCAAGTGAAAAATATTACCTTTTGTCTTTGTACCTAAAGTAATTTCACTTCCAAAGCTTACAAGAATCCTGCATCTTCCATCTTTGAATTGAAGATCATAACCTTTGTCCACCATTTGTCCAACACTCAACAAGTTATGCTTCAAGCTTCAACATAAATGTCATCATCAGTGTTATGTTTACCACTAAGACAAATAGATCCTCTATCACGAATCACACCAGCATTGTTATCTCTGAATCTTACAACCTCACCATCATATTTCTTTAGACTTACAAATTTTCTTTTGTCACCAGTCATATGATGTGAGCATCCACTGTCAATGACCCACTCATCCTTTTCTTCAATTTGGGTTGCAAGAGATTTCTCAACTTTAGCAGATTCAATAGCCACCAGACCATTTTCCTTGATAGCAATGAAAGCCCATTCATCTTCATTTCCATTCTCTTTATCAAATTCTTCATCAGTTACACCTTTAGCATAATAGCATTTCTTTTGAAATTTAAGTTTGTAAGGCTTGGACCTTGGAACTCTTTCAAGACACCTTGAAGCAAAATGACCTATTTTACTGCAAGAGAAACATTTAATAGGCAACTTTCCTTTGTACTTACCTTGTCCTTTGCCTTCTTTCTTCACAATCAATGCTTCCAACTCTTCTAGCTCTATTTCTTCATCTTCAAGTTGTTTCATCTCTTCCCCATACTTTAATGTCTTTTTAGAACTCTCTCCCAGATCATATCTTTGCTTGTTTCTTTTGGATACAAAAGCCTTAAATGCAGATTCGGTCTTAGGGGCAGAATCACCAAATTCACTTAACTCAAATGCAGCAAGTTTTCCAATCAGCATAGCTCTAGTCATAGTTGTTACTATTCTAAGCTCTTCAATAGAATGATCCTTTGATTTGTAAGTACTCTTCTCATATAAAAAGAAATATCTTCATCTTCACCCATCTTCAAGGTGTCATACTTGCCTTTCAAACTTGTTAGCTTAACGACCTTCACAAGATTATCTCCTTCATACAAAGTCTCCAGCTTCTTCTAGATCTCATTAGTTGTCTTCAGATCCATCACATTTGTCATTTCTGAATCGGTTAGAGCACTCAGCAAAGCTTCAATAGCCCTGATATTAATCTCAGCTTCTTTAATCTCATCAGGAGTGGAAGGACCATTCTAAGGAATAATATATTTGTTCTTTGTAATCTTCCAGAAGGGTTCACCAATACACCTCAAATGACATTCCATTCTGGCTTTCCACAGTTGGTAATTTGTTCCATCAAATCTAGGACTGTCCTTGTATGATGCCATCTCAGATCACCTCAAGCTTTTAAACTTCTTCAGAGGAACCTACTCTAATACCAATTGTTGGAAAAACAAGGACAAATAACTGAGAGGGGGGGTGAATTATTTGTCATAGAATATTCAAACTTATTCAACTTAACAACTTAATCTTAGATTAGATGAATGAACAATTAACCATAAACAATCAACATATTAGAAACATAGAGAACACCAATATTTTTTTTACATGGAAACCCTGTTAGGGGAAAAACCACAGTGGAGATCAGTCTACAATATTATACCCTGCTAAAAGTATAAAGAAGTATCAGTGGGAATGCACATGCATTCAAGCACACTTCCTAGAGCTCACTGCTCAATTATAGGGGGGCTCACTTCCCAAGAAGGATTCAGATTAAAACCATTTGGATTGTGAACTGATAAAATAGCATATGCTAATGCCTGATTATAGTTCTAGTTAGGCACATGAACACTTCTTCAACCTTCTTCACTCTTCTTCACTATTCTTCACACTCTGCTTTGCCTTCGAATGATCTGAGAAATATTCACACACAAGAGTCGCACACTACACACCTCAATCACTCATCCAAATGATAGAATAATTGCTCTTATATATCCACAACATAGAATTACATCACTATCAGTCGGCCACAAAGAAATAATAAAATAATTACGAACAGTCGGCCCAGAATACATAATAATTTTTCATGTGAATCCATCAAGGTCGGTCACAACATAGTGGAGACCCAAAAAAACAACTCCAACACAAAAATCCTCCAATTAATTTCTCCTCAAAGATCCACAACACACTTCAACACCTAGTTGGCCATGAACATGAAAACATGAACACGCAAGAGAAAATATTGGATCATGAGCACAACGATCAACACGGACATGTAACACAAATAGAGAACCAACTAGAAACATCCACAAACACCATAAAACACTAGAGAAACATCCACAACAACTGAACTTACATAAATCACATGATCTTCCTTCAGGAACACAAACTGAAGTGACAGAAAAATTGTCAAAATACAAATCTTCATAACTTGACCAAATCTTCATGCAGATCTCTAAAACTTGATGTGGATAATCTAGACATACTCAACAAGAAACACTTTAGTCCACAATAGTTGATCAACAATGTGTTGATCACACCGATAGACTGATCTTCACTACTCCACTGACAACCTAAAGCACTTCTTATTACAATTTTCTCAATATCCTTGACATATGCAACTTCTAATATACCAATGCTAATAGAGTTGACATCAATGACAACCACAACATCCAACAAGATCGACTTGGAGCGTTGGGGGGCCTACCATCCTCCTAGAAAAATGTTTTTGCCTCAACAACTCCTTACTCATAATATAAGAAAATTTTATGTCAAAATTCATCTACTCGACCTCTTGAATGTAATGGCAATGTTTATTTTGGTCAAAAATGCTCTTGCAAAAATATGTTCCTCATATCTGAGCTTCAAACCCTTGTTTTCTACTATGTCATATGGTGGCCAAATTAAGTGAAACAAAAGCCAAATCTAACTTTTTTGAGGCTCCTAGACGCAATGGGACAGTAAAAAATGTTTCCACTATAGCCAAAATAGCTGCAATCACCAAATCTCATAAAAAAAACACAAGCATATATAGGATTAATAGATCTTCATAATTCCTTTATGATTCGCTAGATCATATTGAAATGCAAGAGAAGAGCATGTGAGAATTTACAAGATCATACAAAAAAATATAATCTATTAATCAAGAATTCAAGTACTCAAAAATCTTAAAATCTAAGCTCTGATACCATGTTAGAAATCTGAAATAGATTAAATAACCAAGATCTTCTATGAGAGAGATGAGATATAAAACTGTAAATGAAATAATACAATTATAGACCTAAGATTCCAAGAGATGTGAAAATGTCAAGATGACAATATTGCATTAGGAGTTCAAAGAAAATCTGCAAAATAATGATTGCATGCATCAAAGCACATGTATTCCAAAGTATGCAAGAGTATGCAAGAATATGCAAAGGTATGAAAATACAAGCTAGGTAGTGATTTTATATAGAACTAAGGAGATGATGGAGGTGGAAAATCTAGCCACTAGGAATCAACCACAAAAAATGGAGGATGCCACTAAGTGTGGAAAGTGTTCCACCTTTTAAGAAAGGGAACACCACATCACTTATCTCCTAGTTATTATATGGTAAAATCACTTTATTAACCTAAGCAAGCTTAATGAAAGTGTAGGAAAAACATAAGACTAAGGGAAAATAAATTAACCCACTAGGAAAATAAAAACCTACACCAACATTCTAAAGTCCTAATGTAGTTAATTAATTAATTTACTAATTACATTCCCTTCATTTCCCTTCCTCTTTAAATTAAATAAATACTCTTATTTATTTAATTTAATCATTTTATCCCCCCACAAAAATTGAATAAAATATTTAATTCTTGCATTTTTCTCTCTCCTTGTCACATGATCACATCTCACTTTATATTCTATTAACCCCTAATTCTAATCCTAATCCCTCCATTAAGGATGTGCACACACTTAATCTTGATTAAGAGGTGCAATATCCTCCAAATTTTCCCACTTGCCTCTTAATCATTTCCTTATTAGCCTAATCACCACCTAATCATCTCACTAATCGCTTGCATATTCATAATCTATTGATTAAGAAGGAGATAATCATTTTTCCATTTAATACGCTCTACCATGTCAAATCAACCTTAAAGGCTTTCCCTTTTTGGATAAGTAAGCCCACATGGCTCACCTCTCTAAAGTACACCAAAGGAATTTTAAATTCCTTTTTATTCCTCCCCTCTAATCATTTTGAAAGATCGGACAAGAAATTCCTTTATGAGGGAGATCTTGTCCATCTCCCTAGGTACTTGCAAAGTACCCATCTCCCTCTCAAGCCTCCACATGGTGACACTTTTAACCATCCTAGGATTTGAGAGATCGACTCTCCCCCTTCCCCTCTCATGATGGCACTTTTCATCACCACATGAATTGAGATGTCTCAACTCATCTTATCCATTGATCTTCAAATTTCAATCTTGACCATTGATTTCATTCATCCCCATTTGAAAGACTAAAAACACTTAGCTATTTACACAACTTACAATCTTTAAGCAATTACATATCGCTATGTTGCCAAAATTACTTTGAGCACACATTGTAATCATTATCACCAGGGCAATCTCCACATCAAGCTCATCAACATATTTGTATTTCATCAAATTTCAAGTAGGTATGAGTTCTTAGGCCCTAATCTTGATTATTGCATGGTTTATGTATTTTGCTAGGTTTTCTTAGTATTTCCTTAAACTTTAAATATATTTTTCACTGCACAAATTCCAGCATGCCTATTGGGACCCATATCACAGGTCTACTAACAATCTTTCCAAAGTTTTTTGTAGGTTTTTATTTGCACGTTTTGTGCACAGAGGCGAATATGCTCCAGATGGGTGGATTCGTTCTATACATGGGTAGATCTATCTTCCATAAAGGCGACTCCACTTTTCCCTCCAACTCTTCAGAAATTCTAACAAAGAATAGGTAGATCTACATAGCTACAAAGGTGGATCTGTGAAGATACAGAGGTGAATTTTTAGCTACAAAGGTAGTTATGCAATCATAATGGCAGATACACACACAACTGGATTTGTAATACAAAGGAAAACATGCAATTTCATATGTGAATCTATAAAGGTAAATTTGATATTACAAAGGTGGATACACAACCTACATAGGTAACTCCATCAGCTACAAATGCAACTTCATTGATGGCAATTGTGCCACCTACAAGGGCGATTATGCAGCTACATAGGTGGCTCCACACTATCCACAAGTGGATGCATTGGTAACATATATTTACTACTTTCATTTCATAATTTTTAGTTTTTTTCCTATTTGTTACTAACCTACTAACTCGAATCTATGTCTGTGATTATTTTATTAGTCATCCACAACCTCATTTGTCTAAGATCAACATTTAGACTGCCAACTAATTTCTTGTAGGACATCTATCAAAGACATTAACTTTTACCACTAATTTAGGCATTTTTCATTTTTTTCTTAAAGGTTCAATTAACATTTTTTTTCATGTTTGGGATTGTTTTTTGATTTATGCTCTCCCCTTGCACTATTCCATGAGCCTAGGGATAAAAAATAATAAATCAATTCAAGTCCTTTGTTATCACCTAGGAGTGCTAGTTTTGTGTGTATGCTCTATCCTTGCATTACATATGAGCCTAGAGACCAGAAACACCTAGCATATCCTTCCCTTTAGGAGGCCTGCTTGGGGATTTCATCACCCCAATGTATGACCTCAACCACATGAATTAGTGGGGTATACAAAGGGGGAGAATGAAAGTTGCACCCAATCTAGTTGCATCATGTTTAGCGAAGCTCTAATACTTGGGTGATACCAAGTTAGGAGTGCAGGGATGGTCCAAAGGACTTGACTATCATTCTTGACCCATGTTTGTGATGGAATAGTGTTCAAAAATGTGCCATGCATACCCTCCTAGTATTTGGAGGATGCATTAGAGAGTTTGTACTATCCTAGCTTAAGACCTTTTGACTGTTGTCTATAATAGTGCAAGGTATAGTATCATGTCCAAAGCTACTCACCATATACCTCCCTGAGTAGAGGTAGGAGCTCTTTAGGCAAGGTCTTAGGACCTCTAGATAAAGGTAAAATGTGAGCCCTTGTGCCTCTAGATCCCTATATATTGAATCTTGACAAAGCGGTGCTTCACTCCAATCTTGAGATGTTAACCTCACGACTAGTGGGCCTATAATATGTTATCAATCCCACTTGAATAATCTAGGTTTGTGCAATCCAGTGTGTCTTCTTGTAGATACTAGTGCATGCCTTTAGTCTATTTTTTTTTATGTTTTTCCATCTGATTGACTCATCCTTTTCTATCAAGTCGTTATCCTTAAATAGGTGGTTTCGCTCTATTCACGAGCGATAGTACTCCTTTTATCCTGTTAGTATTCCTTGGGTGGATATGCCTTGTCCATAGGTGGATCTATTTTTACATAAGAAAATATGTTTATAGCCTAATTATCCTAGATCTAGGTAGATACACTCTATTAATGGGTGGTCTTGCTTGTCCTTAAACAGATCCATTTTCACAAAAGTAGCTCCTTTGATAGGAGATTCCATTCCTAGATAGGTGGTTGCACTCTATTTATGAGTGGCTCTATCAGGTCAACCTAGTCAACCATCCTACTTAGGTGACTTCGCTCTATGGTTAGGTGGATACGTACTTGGGTAGTTGTGCTCTCTCCTTATGTGATTCCATTTAGATAGGTGACTCCACTCTATTGAAAGGTGGATTTTCTCTTAGGAAACTTCATTATGTGGATAGGCAGATACATACTATTCTTGGGCAGATACACTTCCCATAAAAAATATAGAGAGCAAAACCTCTTTACTAAAGATATCCCTCATTGTTCCAAGCTCAATCTCGCAATTGAAAATTTGTTTGCATTCCTCAATTTTCCATTCCAACCATTTTCACCACACCATCCTTTCCTAAATTTATCATATCATCATTCTATTAGCACAAGGACATTCATAAACACATATTATTGACATCCCCATCATCATGCATCAAAATATAGCCTCCTAAACATGTGATTGAGAAATTTTGAATCCTAATTGATCAATCAATCAGTCAACATCATCATTATTATGCTTTCTTAGGAACTTTGTTTGTCCTAAGTTAGTAATCCCCCTTGGCCAAATCAACTTACCTCAAGCAAGAGGTTTAGTTCATGTCAAAATTATCCATGCTTGAGAACTTATCCTATCTCAAGTACAATCTTATCATCATCATCATCACCTTATGTGCTTGATAACTTAGCCTATCTCAAGTACCAATCAATCCCATCATCATTAGTCTAAGTTCTTACATAAAATTGGAGTACTAAACCAATTATCCAATCAATCATCCAATCAAACATCTAATCATTTATCCAATCGATCATCTAAATCATCATCGTTTAATATTTTTCTTGAACTTGAAAACATCCTCATCCTTCAATCAATCATCTTTCTACCTTTCATACTCATCACCACTCGATTGTAGCTTAAAAAGCTCATGGAACAACAACAAAATCAACAATTTCAATAATCACCTTATTTTGTTCATGTGCCTAGTGGCGGAAATCCGCAACCAACCACCATGCAATGGAGACCTTCAAATCCACATTAACCTCATGATATTGTGTCTATTAAAGAGGATATGGTATCCCAACCTAAACTTACACCAAGCCTCGAGTAGCATTATAATAACCCAGTCAATGTTCTCATGATCAACCGTCTCATCAATGAGCGTTTTGAAGCCATCCTTGCTAAGTTACTTATGCAAGGTACTAAGCCTCCACCTGAGTTTTATGTGTAACAATATTTGGGCATGGTTCAACCATCCACTCCTTAGGCTCCCCCAAAAAATTCATGAAATATAATAGAGTTTGGAAATGATGTGGTGATCTAGGTTCCTCCCTCTCCCCTTTGAATTCATACCATAAGATCTGGATCAGCCTTAGTCCTATGTATGGACCTGATCCTATAGCACTGACACATCTCCAGGGACCTGTCCCTCAAAATATCCAAAATCTACTATCACACACATCAATTCCCCTACCTTCGGGGAATATGACGGCTCCTATAACCAATCCTCCTCCATCGACACAATACCATGTTACTCTTATACCATTCCAACCAATTTATCATAATTCTTATGTTACCACACCTTCTTCATCTCACATCCCACCCCCTCCTAATCCTCCAACACAATCCTATTTGAATCCCTTAACACAATTCTATCCACAACCACCATCACAATCCCATCCACAACCACCATCACAATCCTACCCACAACCTCCATCACAATATTATACCAATCCTTCATCACAATCCCATCCAATTCCACCATCACAATATTTGAATCCTCGATCACATATTTCATTTTGAGGTATCATCAATATCCTATGTTGACACCTCTCATAGATCCTCTCACTCAACAAGATGAGTATCATCATCAACCTCTTACAACTCCATGCCACCCTCAACCTCCTTATACCTCACAAGATTTTGCATACCAATTATATCCACAACATCAACCCCCACAACAATAATATACTAATCCTCAACCTCCTCAAACCAACCCCCTTCAATACCCAACACATTCCTACTCTCAACAACCACCTCATCAATCACAACATGCATCACATAACTATCAATCTTATCCACCACAATCTCCCACACAATCTTATGGAGGTGCACCCCTATATTCTTCACAATATCCACCACAACCACCGTCATATTCTCAAAATCTCCCACAACAATAAACATATCCTAATCCATTCCAATAATCAACCTATCCACCTCAATCATCTCAATAACTGCCATATATCCATGCTCAACAACAATCATCACATCCTAATCCGCCTCTTGATCAATCCCATCCTCTTCAAACTCCATACAATCTATACACACACCCACTTCAATCCAATCCAACAGCTCCTTCATCCACACCACTAAAAAAAGAATGGGAGGATATGAAAGTCACCCTTAAGGACTTACAAGCAAGAACTGCCATAGATAAGTCCTTCAAATTTGAGGAGCTATGCCTATATCTATTTTATCACACTATTGCCACCATACCTTTCCCTAAACACGTTGTGATCCCCAAATTTGATAAATATAAAGAGAAGGGTGACCCTCAAGATCACCTTCAGGAATTTTACATGCACTATCAATAAGTGGCATACGATAACAACTATCTTCTTTGTTTATTTCCTAGGAGTTTGGGTGGACAAGCCTTGGAGTAGTTTCTACATCTCCCTTAGGGATCCATCTCTACATTTACAAAATTAACTGAGAAATTTGTGGCACATTTCTCTTATAATCTCGAATGTGAAATCAATGCAATGGACCTATATGCTAATAAAAATATCTTGGAGATACTTTTACAAATTAATTACAAAGGTGGTGTGCCCAAGCTAGCCATCTTTCGTGATACCTACCTAAAAAATAATTAGTCAATATCTTTGTTGAAAATCTACACATAGAGATAGTTTTTCAATTGTGCCTCCATTGTGCCTCCACCTTTGATGAAATCATTAAGAATGGTGTCATCATTGAGAAGGCACTCATTACTAAAGGTTTAGTTAAAATCTATAAGGAAAATAATGATAAACCATCCAATGACAAATCCCGCTTTTAGAATAAGAAAAAAATATCATCAATGATGGTGTGACCGATACCAAACATATCCAAATGGCTAACACATCACAAGTCCATCAAAATACACCTACTCCATCTACAACCAATGCCATATTTGTTCCTTGAGGAACATCCCAACCTCCAAATGAAGGAAATGTTAAATGCAATTTTACTCCTTTGGGAGAACCCCTTGATGTTGTATTCCACAAATTAGTCCAAGAAAATGTGTTACCTATCTTATCACCCAACTTTTTGATGATACCAAACCCAAGCCTAACTGGTATAAGGAGAATGAATATTGTGATTATCATAGGATCAAGGGTCATTCCACTAATAAATGCATGAAACTTAAGAACTATGTTCAAGATCTTATTGATAGAGGTGATATCACCATTAAAGGGGATCAATCTACCTCCTCTAATTCTCAATTGCATATCTATCAAAATACCTTTCCAAAACACTCCCAAGGGGCTAATACATCTAATGCCACTTTTGGTCTACATAATTCAAAAAATAATAACCAAAACAATAGGACCAACCATGTTTATTATACTAGGGTCCCCTTTCATTATGACAATATGGTCGGTTGCATCATGCACGTTGACCCACATGTGTCTATGATTAGCGTGAAGGCTAAAGAACCTCAATGCATAGTTACTACCTGACAAGGCCACATATCCATTCCTGGCCCATCTAACACATCCCAACAACCTCCTACAAGCCAATAATACAACATCTTGGATCATCTTGATAAGACCCTTGCACAAATTTCTATTTTAGACTTGTTAAAGTCTTCTACTATACACCAAGAAATTCACAGTAAAGATTTGCAAGACACTCATTTCCCTACTGATATAGATCCCACTCAATTCCAAGCACTCATATGATACCTATCATCCACTTATCTTTTGGGATTTAGCTAAAATACTACACCGCTAATCAATCTAGCCCAAAATATTGAAGTCCTCATTGCCAAGCACACAGTGAAGAGGCTCTTGTTAGATAATGGTTCAACCCTTAATCTATGTACATTAAATTTTATCAAATAAGTGAGATACACTCAAGCTGATTTAGATAATTAGGTTATCACTATAAAGGCCTATGACAATGTAAAATGGGATTCAATTGGCACTATTTGTCTCCCCATCCAAGTTAGTCTAGCTTTGCAGAATACAATATGCCATGTCATTGATCTTGACCTTCCATACAATATACTCATCGATCACCCATGGATTCACATCATGCAAGTCATTCCATCCACTTACCATCAATGCCTTAATTCCCACATTATGGTATTGAGGTCACCATCCATATCTATCCTCATCCTTTTGAGTAATGTCATGCTCTTGAGGCCACTTTCCCCCAATCACAACATTGTCTTGGAGTTGAAGTTGTGTCTCCTAATGCAACTTCATCCTCCTCTTATGTCAATCCTAATATGCTCCTTACATCTTCCACTCCACCCACCCTTGAATCCACCTTTGTAAAGTTCAAGATCATTGACAAAGGTTGTGAAGAATATGAGATGAGTAATGTGTTAGAAACAAGCAACACTGAGAGGGGGGGTGAATCAGTGTTCTGCAAAAATTAACTTTATTATTCTGATCTTTAACCCACTTAAAATATTCAACCAAGAGAAATATGCAGAAATAGAAAATAAACAACCACAACACCATAACACAAGGATTTTTATATGAAAACCTTGTTAAGGGAAAAACCACGGTGGATGGCCAATCCACAATATGATATGAGTATACTCAAAAAAAAGTTTACAATATGGGAATGCACTTGCATTCAGGCTCACTGCTCAAAATAGAAAGGCACACTGCCTTACAAGGATTTGGATTAGATCCAAGAGAATGAATTGAGAGAGTAGCATCTACAAATGCTTGATTACAGTTCTGATTAGGCTCAGTAGTTGATCTTCTGTCCTTCTAACTGATTTTGCACTTTTGCTTCGTTCACATCTGAATCGCACCACAAAATATTTATGCACAACTAAAATTGTGCATAAAATCACTCAAACACCCTTCTGATATTCGCAACATACATCGACACACCATACATGCATATCAAAATGATATAGTTGATCATTTATATATATCCGCGACTAGCAATTTAATCGCAATATGTCGGCTCCAATAGAACTTAAGAGTATTTACAACTATCGGCTCAAATCATGAGTTATATTCGATGTGCATCCACAACGATCGGCCAAAACTTAGCTCAGACCTAAAATAAAATGCTCGAACACAATAACATTCAAATAAACACTCCTAGGATATCCATGACTTGTTACCAATTGGGTCGGCCACAAAACACTAATGAACATAAAAATAACCAACCGGATCTCCAAACTTACACAAAATTGATACGAGGCACTGAGATTTTTGGACAACACAAAAAATGTACTGATGAGCCTCCCATGAGATCCGCAACTCAAAATAACAACAAAAAATCTGCAAGTGAATCGATGAACACAAAACTGTCGGATGCTCTGTTCTTCCTTGACTGACTTCAATTTTCCTGCCGGTATGAGCGAATGATGACATGTGGATCCAAACACAGGCAAGGGTTTCCATCAATGACAACACCAGAAAAAAAAAATTGTAGTGTCTCTTGCCAACAATATCCCCCTTTGGCATTTATGGCAACACTTAGTTAAAAATGACTACGTGTCGGATCAAAACCAACATGAATTACACTGCCACAAAACTTCAAAAAGAATCTCCAATCCCAACTCAGAAAAGCAACTCCCCCTAGAATGTATATACATTTTTCACTATACGCTTCTCCCCCTTTGACATCAATGGCAAAAATTGGGGAAACAAAACTTAAAAAATATACAAGCATGAACTTGTAACTTACACAAATTTGAATACATCTGCAAAAGCTTGCTTCAACACTCTTAATTTTTTGTCGCAAACCTTTTTAAGACTCTCAAGAATTGTTACGTGACCACACATTAAATAAGATTGAGCTTCTGCAGATTCAAGATTCATTGGCTCACTAACTGCCATAGCATCTTTGGCTTCCTTCAATGCACTCGCCATTAATTCAATCTTTGGACCAATTAGTCCCCTGAGTTCACATACTCTCCCAACAATCCTGTCATTTTCATTCTTTAAGCACCTTATTTTGTCAAGTAGAGATATTACTTGACCTTCTTGCTAAGCAACACCACCAGCTAACGGATCAAAAGCATCAGAAATGGTAGCCAATTTATTTTCAAGATCCTTCACCTTTTTCTCATTAACTTCAATAAACTTGGACAAAACCAAACATGACTTATAGGATTTTCCACCTTCAAATATAGAATCTTGAATATTCTTCATACAGGTGGCTAACATAGTTTTATCTTTTGCAATTACTTCCTTCAACCAACTAAATCTTTTTCCATTAAACTCTTTCTGCACTTTATCAATGGCTGATTTTTCAAGATATTCAAAATGAGTACTTACATAATTTATGAGCTTCTTTAGTTCACTGGAGGATGAACCGAATGGATCCTTCACATGAGTCAGAAAAATTTTCTCCAGAACTCCAGATGCAAGACTTAACAATTCACTGTCCTTAATGTGAGACTTCAAAATCTTCTCACTGGCCTTAGCTTGTGCAAATGATGTGACCTTCATTATTTGAATTGGGGACAAGGTTGATAGATTGATCAGGCCTTCAACCAATTCAAGATCAAATTCTTCCTGTTGTTCCACCAAAAATTTATTCACTACCTCGGCAGTGTCTCTTGCCTCCACTGGAATATCTTTAACTTGAACTTTTTCTCCTTCAACTTCTGGTCCTTCAGAGACTGTTTCTTGATTTCCTTTAGGAGCTTCAACTTCTTCATAACACATCTCCTTTTCCTCAACTAAAACAACGTTAGGAGCTTCAGTCTCCATAGGCACTTATGTATTATTCAAATCAAGAATATCCTCAAATTTTTGAGGATCAGATACATTCACATTCTCCTAATTTACATTCACTTCTTCACTTACCAGATCAGACGCAACTTCTTCATCATTCACTTCTTCATCATTGATCAATTATTTCTTGATAGAAATGCTTCCATGGTTTTCTTGGTTTCCTCAATAACAACATCAGTTTCACCAAGCATAAGTTTGTTCACCCTTATTTTTCTTTTGAAATCCCTTTTGGCTTTGTTCAGGAGTGAATTCATCTCCTCAATTGACATTTCAGGACACAAGTCTGCAAGAATTCTCTTTCTCATATGCTCTTCTTCTGTTCTAGCAGTTACTCTTCTTGCCTCCAAAATATCATACAGACTCTTGGGTAAACTAGACATAATTTCAACAAGAATTTTATTGAAGATGTTAAGATGTTTTATTGTTTCCTCTTCAAGAATTCTTTGATATGATTTGTCAAAAGTTTCATACAATTTGTAGAAAGGCTTGAGGTTTCTATCCTTGACAACAACATTTTCAACTTCCTCAATTGTCATACCTAGTTTGTCGATTTTTGCCTTCTTCCTTGTCTTTTGTATTTTATTCTTCACCAGAAGATTTGTTCTTGGTTAGCTTTGTAGCCTGAGTGTCGGTAGCCTTCATTTCTATCACATATTCATCTGTATCAGTCTCCTCATGTTTTGAGACAGCTTCATAAGTTTGTGTGCTCTTGTTCTTCTCCCTCTTATCGAAAGCCTTATCTTGAGTTTGCATAGGCTTGGCTGCAGGAGAACTCCTTGTTGATCTAGTATGGGCAGAGGGTATTGTCGGACTAGAAGTTTCAGTTTTAGGTTCTTTCCCTTTTTCAGCTTTTTCTTCTTCTCTCTTCCTTCTGGCTTCTTTCAATTTCTCTACAGGTATGCCCATGTTTTTTGCAAACACTTCCACTTCTTTCCTTACTTTTCTAATTATTTTAGGCTTCTTCAGCTGATCATGGACTTCCATGCTCTTTTCTGCATAAGTTTTGAACCTCTTTTGCTTGATCTAGAGGTTTACTCAATAATTATTTTGCATACATCTCCAAGATTTTCTCCTCGACTTCATATCCCATAGGCATGATCCATACCATTCTAGGATCAGCGGCTTCCATATGGCATTGATTAATATCCACCATGAAACAAATTGTATCTTTGTACTTTTCCACAATTGAAGTAGGGATTCTCTCTCTTGCCTGCATCATATTCTAAAAAATTTTGAAGTACCCCCAGAGGGTAGTATTTCTGGTCTGTCTATCACCACTTCCAAACAATATATCTCTTATTTGGATAGGTACAGGCTAATTCCTTTTCCAATGAACTTTCCCAACACCCAAAATCTCATTCATGAAATACAAGAATAGACACAACAACAAATTACCATATTTAAAGGTGTTCTTCTTGTCCTTCTTAATCTTATTCAGATTCTCCATCAGTTGACTTCTAAGCAGCTCACACAAGTCATAATCTACATTTTCCTTTACCATATGATAGGTTGCATAAATGGTTGTACCGGATACTGAATTATTTTTAATGAAGTGGTAAACCTTGTAGCCAATGACCATTGATGCAAATTTCACATCCATTTCAACAATATATTCAATTGTCATTGCCCTTCTATCAAATGTTGCACCTGTTTTATTAGTAACCATCTGATTCTTTATAGATTTCAAGATTGGCAGACCACTGGAAGAATTTAGACCTGTAGCAGTGCTTATAGCCTCTTTTGTAATCTTGAAGGGTATATTTAACCACATGAATTTGGCATGAACACGGCTCAAAATATATCGAACCCATTTGCTTTCTTCAAATATGGGGAATTTTGCAAACTGTGTGAACTTCTTCTCCTCTAGGGTTTGGTATTTTGGCTTAACAGTGAAGTCTTCTCCAAGTATATGGTTGGAATACAAATTCATCAATTGTGAGGTTCCTAACTCTTCAATGTTAGCATGAATGTAAGCCCTAATGTCTTCAGTATGCAAGACTCCGTACGGTACAAATGAAAACCCACCGAGGGGCTCAGTCTCAACAAACTTATAAGGATGCCACTTGAACTTAAGATGGGGTCTATCCTTGACTTCGACTACCAATGGAGTGGCCATTTTACAAATTCGAAAATTCATAGGTTTTTTTGATAAATACCTTTTCATCGGATCGGAGTTTGATCGCTGAATCTTCTTCACACTTGAATCTTGCCACAACTCAGCAAATTTCACTCCAGGGCTCTCCAAACTTCTTTTCTCTGAAATGCAAAGTGACAAATGAAAGATAAAATTGGATTTTTATCTTTCGCACAACTAACTCTTTTTGTCGCAATAAATGCTTTTACCCTAGTTCATCTGGTTACCTTGTTTCGATGTACTAAGACAGATAATTCTTCTGTGGATCTTCAATACTATATAATACCTTCTCCAATTGGTTGAACAACATTTGAAAAGCATTTGGGAACTTACTGGACCTATCCACATTTTGATGTTAGTTACCGACAGGGGGTGAAGAGATTTTCTTGACTACTCCCCCTAGGACAAAGGCCCAAAACTAATTCCTGGAGGAATTACCAGAGGAAATTTCTGGTGCTGGCACATTTCCTTCAATAGAGGGATTCATTTTCACCCACTTCTTCTGCATTTGCCTCCTGATCACATCTGTAGTGACTTTACCTTTTCCCTTGACATCCTGTTGCATATTTTGTTTTACCGTGATCTATATAGGATCTATGACTAAATGCGTACAGAATGCGTAACGTAAAAGATCAATTATTACAACGCTTAATATAAATGATTACATAATTAAATGCTCAAATGAATAAATGAACATAACATAAAATAAATGCCAAGATAATGAACTGAGAAAGAAAGAGAGAAGAAATAGAGAGACGAAACCACAATTGATAACGGAGTTCGTCCCTAAGGACTACGTCTCCGGGTCCCTCTCCAATGGAGGACCGATCCGATTAGCTCCAAAACAGTTACAATGGCTTCAAGACTATCTCCTTCAAGCACAACAGCATGACATTACTCTGATGTGCAGAAATGTCTTCAAATCTCTCGAGCATTCTCTCGCTATCTCCTCACCTGGACTTTTTTTAAAATCAAGGCCTACACCCCTCCTTTTATACAAAAAGTTTGCCTAATTAGGCCTAACCACTCAATTAAATGCATAACCTTCCTGATCAGCTCGTATAACCCTCTGATATCTCCATTTAGGCTTCTGGTTCAGGATTGTTAGGGGTAGTTTTACTTGTTTGTGGCTTAAAAAGCCATTTTTTTATATATTCGGGTTCAAATCTTTAACAAAATACACCGAACTCCCAAACATATATGAAAGCTACGGTGGCGTAGCGGTGGCATAAGCTTTTGATAAGTGCATGGTCGGCGGTTCCAACCCCGCCGGCCACGCCTTATACCCGACTCCTCACATTTTAAACAATAAAACAAAACAACGCCGCATGTTTGTTTGGAGGTTGCGTTTGGTGCAACGGCTAACGCCCCCGCCGTTTCGGCAGAGATCGCGAGTTCGAAACTGCAGACTATTTTTATTCAAACAACTCAACCACCGGCCGGAGGAGGGCACAACCACAGTGCCATGTGTCAAACCCTTATTGGCCAGAATTTGCTAACGTAGATGAACCCTACGCTGACTGTGTCACCGACGTGTCTCACTGCTATTTGCTGAAACTGCTGACTCAGCCATCCACGTGTCAAGCTCTAATTTGTCAGAGATACTACATGTCGCTGACTCGACTGCCACATCAACGTTGACTAAGCGTACAGACTGCCACGTGTCAGCATCTAATTGGCTCCGTACCGATGACTCATCTGCCATGTGTTTTGGCCAAATTCGTCCATATAAAATCCGTACGGTGTGGACAATCTGCTGACGTCATCATCTGTACAGCCAGCACAAAATTCAACTGGAAACTTTGACCACTGATAACTTTCGCGTACGGTGTTGGATTTCGACGAAACGAACACCGTTAGAATCGTGTCGATGAGCTCTTCACGATGACGCTGCTTCTGTAAATTTTTGAGATGATTATTTTTTTGCCTTTTGGATGCCCCTGAAGCCAGTTTGACTGGAAGTTTGACTAGTCGTAACTTGCACAAACGGAGTCCTTTTCGCCCCATTCAAGTTGCGTTGGAACCAGGACGTCGTTCTCTTTCTGATGAAGCTAAAATCTAGAGCATTAGGAACACTTCAATTTTCACTAAAAAATTGTCCCCCAGATCAGGCCTCCCCATTGGAGAGCTTTAGGACCTCCGAAAGCTTGATTACCTAGAAAGTAAGTGAGGGTAAAGTTCCCTCACTTTACCAATCTCCATCCATCTTGCTTTGCTTGGATGCATCCTTTCCTTGCTGATATGTAACCAAATTCTGTCCCCAACCTGAAAATGATGATCATGCGATGCTTGTCATGGCGAACCTTGTATTTTGCTTGGCTCTGTTCCAACTGTGCTTGCACTGCCTGATGAATTGCTTGGACTTTCTGGATGAACTTCAAAGCCTTCTCTGCATCATGGCGTCCATCTTCAACATCATCTTTCCCAAAAGCAAAATCCATCGGTGTCTTGGGCACATAACCAAAGCATGTCTCAAAAGGAGACCTTTTAGTAGAAGAGTGTGTTGCATGGTTGTAGGCATGCTGCACATAATGAAGACTCTCATCCCACAACTTAGGATGCTTACTGCAGTAACCTCTGAGTAGATGCACCCTGTCCTATTTACAACCTCTGTGCTGTCGGTCTACGGATGGAAGGTTGTACTCTTCTTCATTTGGTGTCCATGAGTCCCCACAAAGGACCAAAATTTCCCCAAGAATCGAGAATCTCGATAGATACAATAGAAGTAGGTAACCCAAAATGAACCCATACAAATTGAAGTACAAGTGGTCAGTTCAGCAGTGACTTGTTTTTTACATGGCATTAAGATACACATTTTGCTGAACCGATCAACTACTACATACAAATAATCATGTCCCTTCCTAGACATAGGTAACCCCCCAACAAAGTCCATTGACACACTTTCCCATGGATGAGAAGGTATAGGTAGAGGTGTGTACAAACCCAATTTTCTATTACTAGGCTTACTAGTTGCACACATAACACAACCTCTAATATACTTAGTTACAGTTTCTTGCATACGAGGCCAATAACAATATTTCTGCAGCTGAGTCAATGTTTTGTTTACCCCAAAGTGTCCTGCAATCAATGAGGTATGTGCTTCTCTAATCACCTGTGCTTGTTCATCTTTTGGAACACATAATTTACCCAAGTGATATAACAATTTATCTTGCACATAATAATCTTTCTCTTCTACATGTTTACCATTCATTAAAGCAGCATAGATATCCTTAAAGTTCTCATCATTAGTATATTGTTCCTAAAAACTTTCATGAACCATAGAACTATTATGAAGGATTATCAAAGCATTCATCATAGGAGGTCTAGAGAGCATGTCTGCTACTTTGTTATGGGTTCCTTTCTTATACTTAATAACCAAATGAAACTGTTGTAGAAAACCCATCCACCGAAAGTGCCTACTTTGTTGCAGTTTAGTTTGTGAGTGAAAATATTGAAGTGGCTGGTGATCAGTGTGGATTACAGTTTCTTTCCCCATTATGTAATGTTTCCATTTTTTAACACTCTGAACTAAAGCATAAAGTTCTTTATCATAAGTGGGATAGTTACTTACTGCTCCTGAAAAAGTTTCAGAGTGGTAGCAAACTGGTTTACCTCCTTGCATGAGTACTGCTCCCATGGAAAACCCACTCGCATCTGTCTCGATCTCAAATGGTTGATGTAGATCTGGTAAGGCCAAAACTGGTGCGGTGCTCAACTTTCCCTTCAAAGTGTCGAAAGCCTTCTGCTGTGGACCTCCCCACTGAAAAGTTGCTCTTGTACTGGTTAATGCATGAAATGGTGATGCTATATAAGAGAAATTAGCAATAAATTTTCTCCAGTACTGAACTGCACCTAGGAAACTTCTGACCTCTGTGACTGTACTTGGCTTAGGCCATTTTACAATAGCTTCGACCTTCACAGGGTCTACTTTCAATTGACCATTCCCCTACGACATAGCCTAAGTACACTAAGGATGTCTTAGCAAATTCACATTTAGACATCTTTACATAGAGTTTTTCTTTTCTCAATACATCAAAGACTTTCTTTACATGACTTACATGATCTTCGAAAGTTCGACTGAATACCTCAAATTTATCATCTTCTTTGGCTTTTACAAGCATCAATACAAAGTTTTTACTTGAGTTGACCAACCTCTTCATTTGACCAGCATTAACTAGTGTAAGATTAGTCTTCACCTTATGTGCCCGTACAATGTATTCTACCCCATCTTTAAAAAGATGATACTTATTCTCCCCCCTATAAAAGATTGCTTTTCTGTCATAAAGATAAGGACTTCCTAACACAAGCCCACAAATATCCAAAGGGACCACATCTACTTCTACCTCATCTACAAAGTTTGCAGTGATAGCAAATCTCAATTTACATTGTTTAGTTACTTGTAGTTGAGCATCATTGCAAACCCATCCGAGTGGATATGGTTTTGGATGAGGTGTTGTAGCCAAATTAAGTTTCTTTACAACTTCTTCAGATATTAAGTTGACTTGTGAACCCGTATCAAACAGAGTATCAATCTTAGTGTGTTTTGTTACAACACGAATGTGAAACAATTCATTTCTTTGCTTATCAACCTTAGGAGAAGATTCTTTACTTGTACTTGCACTGGCATTAGAAAAACTTGCATCAAATGAGAGAGATATACCTTTCCCTTTACCTTGGATTCCGGTAGCAACAATCTTTGTCTCATCTCCGGAGTCTGAACCAAGATCCTGTTGAATCACTGCAGTAGTCTTCTGCTTGCCTTTATCACCTCCATATCTTTTCGGCCTCAACTCAGGATGAAGCTTCCAACATCTTGAATCATCATGCCCCTCTTTCTTGCAATGGGAGCATGTGGGTTTCTCACCCTCTTTCTTAGCTGTAGCTGTCTTCTTCCCTTTGCCTTTATCTTTGTCTTTTTCTTTCCCTTTAGACTTACCCTCAAACTTAGATGGCTTCTTGGAAAAGTTGTCACTAAAAGTGTTCTTACCCCTTGACTCTATATGAGTAGCTTGAACAGACACCTCGTCTAGATTGTTGGGACTCAACATCAAAATAGTGTGCCTAAGGTAAGAATGTAAACCACCAATATACTTAAGTAATGTGTCTTGGGTATACAAGGGAACATTTAGAGCAATGGCCCATTTCCTAAACTCATGAGTATAATCCTGGACAGACTGCCCCTTACCTTGCCTAAAGGTTTACCAATTCATGGTTAACTGTTGCATGTAACCTAAAGGATAGAATTGTTTCCTAAGGGCAGCAACAAACTCCATCCAAGACATATTAACTTGACCATGGCGAGCAATTTCTTCACAAGTTTTACTCTCCCACCAGGTGAGAGTTGTACCTCCCAACCGGAGAGTTGCTAATTGAATCCTAGAAGCATCTTCTACTAGGCCTTGAATCCTACAATATACTTCTACTTGTTGGACCCAATCGTCTAACTTCTCAGCATTTAACTCCCCACAGTATTTAGGTAACTCAAATTTTACATCAAGCTTAATTACAGGTTTAGACTTGCTCTTAAATGGATTTACATTAGAAGAAGGAGAAGGAGAAGGAGGAGAAGAAGGGGAAGAAGAAGAGGAGGGAGAAGATGGAGGAGAAGGAGTTTTTGGAGCTTTCCCCTCTGTGTCTTTCTGATCTTCCTGCTTCTTGTGCTTTGAAGAACCTCCCTTTTCGTGCTTCTTCTTTTCAGCATAAAGTTCATCCACCATTGCCTTCATGTCAAGAAATAGCTTCTGGAAATCCTTGACACTAAGCTCTGAACTTTGTCCACCTTCTTTTTCTTCCATCTGTGATGTTTGATTAACTCTTCGTCTTCCGATCTCTGGATTGTATTCTTTGAGTTCTCCTTCACCTCGTTGCAACCTGGATCTCGTTAGCATTCAAATTGCAATACAAGCCACACACAAAGCTCTGATACCAACTTGATCTATATAGGATCTAGGACTAAATGCGTACAGAATGCGTAACGTAAAAGATCAATTATTACAACGCTTAATATAAATGATTACATAATTAAATGCTCAAATGAATAAATGAACATAACATAAAATAAATGCCAAGATAATGAACTGAGAAAGAAAGAGAGAAGAAATAGAGAGACGAAACCACAATTGATAACGGAGTTCGTCCCTAAGGACTACGTCTTCGGGTCCCTCTCCAATGGAGGACCGATCCGATTAGCTCCAAAACAGTTACAATGGCTTCAAGACTATCTCCTTCAAGCACAGCAGCATGACATTACTCTGATGTGCAGAAATGTCTTCAAATCTCTCGAGCATTCTCTCGCTATCTCCTCACCTAGACTTTTTTTAAAATCAAGGCCTACACCCCTCCTTTTATACAAAAAGTTTGCCTAATTAGGCCTAACCACTCAATTAAATGCATAACCTTCCTGATCAGCTCGTATAACCCTCTGATATCTCCATTTAGGCTTCTGGTTCAGGATTGTTAGGGGTAGTTTTACTTGTTTGTGGCTTAAAAGCCATTTTGTTATATATTCGGGTTCAAATCTTTAACAAAATACACCGAACTCCTAAACATATATGAGAAGCTACGGTGGCGTAGCAGTGGCATAAGCTTTTGATAAGTGCGTGGTCGGCGGTTCCAACCCCACCGGCCACGCCTTATACCCGACTCCTCACATTTTAAACAATAAAACAAAACAACGCCGCATGTTTGTTTGGAGGTTGCGTTTGGTGCAACAGCTAACGCCCCCGCCGTTTCGGCAAAGATCGCGGGTTCGAAACCGCAGACTATTTTTATTCAAACAACTCAACCACCGGCCGGAGGAGGGCACAACCACAGTGCCACGTGTCAAACCCTTATTGGCCAGAATGTGCTGACGTAGATGAACCATACACTGACTGTGTCACCTACGTGTCTCACTGCTATTCGCCGAAACTACTGACTCAGCCATCCACGTGTCAAGCTCTAATTTGTCAGAGATACTATGTGTCGCTGACTCGACTGCCACATCAACGCTGACTGAGCGTACGTACTGCCACGTGTCAGCATCTGATTGGCTCCATACCGATGACTCATCTTCCACGTGTTTCGGCCAAATTCATCCATATAAAATCCGTACGGTGTGGACGATCTGCTGACGTCATCATCCGTACAGTCAGCACAAAATTCAACTGGAAACTTTGACCACTGATAACTTTCGCGTACGGTGTTGGATTTCGACGAAACGAACACCGTCAGAATCGTGTCGATGAGCTCTTCGCGATGACGCTGCTTCCGTCAATTTCTGAGATGATTATTTTTTTGCCTTTTGGATGCCCCTGAAGCCAGTTTGACTGGAAGTTTGACTGGCCGTAACTTGCACAAACGGAGTCCTTTTTGCCCCATTCAAGTTGCGTTGGAACCAGGACGTCGTTCTCTTTCTGATGAAGCTAAAATCTGGAGCATTGGGAACACTTCAATTTTCACTAAAAAATTGTCCCCTGGATCATACTAGACCTCTTCTACTCCAACAGAATCTAGTAGTATGGCCAAATTTGTTGCCATTGTAACACACAACATTTCTCTGTTCAGACCAAGTATTCCACTGATTTTTCCTTGATCTGCATTGATTAGAAATATGCCCAAGTCTATTGTATGCATATCATCTGATATCTCTGTGAAAGTTGTTCATCACATTTCTGCATTCATTGGACTTATGACCAAACCTATTACAATTAAAGAATTGACCTGAGAATGATGGTCTGCTTGAATTCATCCTGCTTCTACATTGAGAAGCCATATGGCCAAATTTATTGCAAGTAAAATGATAACCATTGAATCTCTAAGCATTTTTTTGTCTTACCAGATTCCTTCTAGCTCCATTCATCTGATTTCCTTTCTTGAATCTTCCCTATCCGAAATTCCTTTGTCCAAAGTTCCTTTGTCCAAATCCAAAACTTTCACCTTCCTCATAACCAAGACCTCACTTGTCACCATCAATCCTCTAACCTTTAATTAGTTCATCAAGCTTAGCTGGGCTAGCTTTGAATTTCTCCTTGTACTCATTTGCAACAGTAAGTTCATCTCTCAGATCATCAAGTTGTTTTTCAAGCACTTCCTCATTGTTTTTAGATTGTTCTAATTCATTGTCCAATCAGCTACATTGTTCATATTTTCTTTCAAGGATTGAGCAAGCTTTTCTTCATTCTTCTTTTTATCTTCAATTTCCTTGGTCATTTTCATCATGATAGATTCCATCTCACGCTTCAGGGCAACATTTTCTCTAGAGAACTTTTCACACTCTTCTGTTTTCTCTTTCAAGGCATGACTCATTTTTTCATCTTCCATGCTTTTGTTCTTATGCTTAAGCTAATCACATAACTCCTTTCTTTTCTCCCTTGATTCATTGATTTTTTCTTTCAATGACTGGATGAATTTCTCTACATTCTAAAGACTTTCCTGCAATTCTCAGTTCTCAAATTTTGAATGGTCAAGATCATCCAGGGCCACCAATAGTTGTTCTTGAAGACTGCTTGTATCCATTGAAAACACTTTCCAAGATCTCCCAAAGCTATTAGACTTCTTTCGAGGAACTAGCTCTGATACCAATTGTTGGAAACAAGCAACACTGAGAAGGGGGGTGAATCAATGTTTTGCAAAAATTAACTTTATTATTCTGATCTTTAACCCACTTAAAATATTCAACCAAGAGAAGTATGCAGAAACAAAAAGTAAACAACCACAACACCATAACACAAGGATTTTTAAGTGGAAACCATGTTATGGGAAAAACCACGGTGGATGTCCAATCCACAATATGATCTAAGTATACTAAAAAAGAAGTTTACAATATGGGAATGCACTTGCATTTAGACTCACTGCCTAGAGCTCACTACTCAAAATAGAAAGGCGCACTGCCTTACAAGGATTTGGATTAGATCCAAGAGAATGAATTGAGAGAATAGCACCTACAAATTCTTGATTATAGTTCCAGTTAGGCTCAGTAGTCGATCTTCTATCCTTTTGACTAATTTTGCACTTCTGCTTTGTTCGCCTCTGACTCGCACCACAAAATATTTATGTGCAAGTGAAATTGTGCATAAAATTGCTCAAACACCTTTTTGATATTCGCAACATACATCGACACACCATACGTGCATATAAAAATGATATAGTTGATCATTTATATATATTCAGGACTAGCAATTTAATCGCAATATGTCGGCTCGAATAGAACTTAAGAATATTTACAACTGTCAGCTCAAATCATGAGTTATGTTTGATGCACATCCACAACAGTCAGCCAAAACTTAGCTCAGACCTAAAACAAAATCCTCGAACACAAAAACATTCGAATAAACACTCCTAGGATATCCGTAACTCATTACCAACTGGTTCGGCCACAAAACACTGATGAACAAAAAGATAACCAACTGAATCTCCAAACTTACACAAAACTTGATATGAGGCACTGAGATTTTTGGACAACACTAGAAATGTACTGATGAGCCTTCCATGAGATCCACAACACAAAATAACAATAGAAAATTTGCAAGTTAATCGATGAACAAAAAATTGTTGAATGCTCTGTTCTTCCTTGACTGACTTCAATTTTCCTGCCGATATGAGAGAATGATGACATGTGGATCCAAACACCAACTAGGGTTGCTATCAATGACAACACCAGAAAACATTTGTAGTGTCTCTTTCCAACATACTGCACTTAATGTGGGAAACATGCCCCCATCTCCACACAGTTATAGAAGACCATCCTCATCAAAGAGACTGAAAGAGTCGACAATCACAAACATGAGGTCTACCACCTTTCAATATCTAGGTACTTTAGAACAAGAATAGATTGAAGAATACATTATTCAATGGATATACCGTGAGGAACCTAAAATTTATACCACACTCTTGGAGTACTTCCAAGAGACCTATCCTGTCGCCTATCAAATGGCTCAAAAATTCAATTAATAAGGAAGAGGATTGGGGGAAAATGAACAAGGTATACTCAAACCTATTGAGCTATAGACTAATGCAAAACATTAAAGACTTGGATATGATACTAAGAAAAAGAAATCCACAATGTCACCAAGTACTTCAAACAATGTAACTGCGGAATCTATGATCATTGAAGACATCTTGAAAGAGGTCATTAAAAGATCTTATGATGATTTAGATGTGTCCTCCCTTCTCTCCACCTCTATATTTACCATTGACCTCCCATTCTGTCACCCTGAACTTATTGATTGGGACCAATGGGGATTTGGGCATATTGACATGTTTCCAAATGTTGAGGCATTTATACATTTCATGGGTTTAATTGAGGATTATCCATTAGGCTTTGTCTATGAGCTTGATCAATGTGCCTAGAAAATAAGAAAACAATTCAAGATCTTTTAGTGAAAACCTCCCTGAGGCATTTCTAGATCGATCAAACATAAAAATAAAGGGTGCATCCTCTGATAAAAACCTCTCTGGGGAATTAGAGGACATGGGGGTGTTCATCTTCCTCTTATGGGTACACAACTATTAGAAAGGTCCTCTATCTTGATTGAGAAAACTAAGGAGATTAATTTGAGCACTAAAATAGAACCAAGGATCACCTATGTGGCTAGTTCTCTGTTAGAAGAAGAATATCAAATATTTTCCAGCATCTTTCAAAAAGGGTCAATTAATTTTGCATGGTCATACTCTGACATGCCAAGACTTGATCCTACATTAGTGGTTCATCACCTAGATGTGTGTCCTAATGCTAAGCCTATCAAACAAAAGCTTCAAAAAATGCATCCTCAAGTGGCCTTGCTAGTCAAGGTAGAGCTCAAAAAATTATTGGTATCTAATTTTATTCAACCTATTGACTATTCTGATTGGATCTCTAATATTGTTCATGTTTCCAAACTGATTGGGGGCATCTATATTTACACTAAATTCAAAGATCTAAACAAAGCTTGTCTGAAGGATGAATTCCTGCTTCCCAATATTGACATTCTTATTGATTTAATAGTCGGCCATGCTATGTTTTCATTAATGAATGGATTTTTAGGCTACAATCAAATCCACATTATTGTGGAGGACCAACATAAAATGACTTTCACAACTCCTCGGGGAACATTTTTTTATCAAGTCATGACTTTTAGTCTGACAAATGCAGGTGCTACTTATCAAAGTGCTATGACCATTATTTTTCATGCTCATTTACATCATCATGGAAGACTATGTGGATGACTTGCTAGGAAAATCAAAGACCTGAGCAGAACATCCTCAAAGCCTAGAATGTATCTTCACCTAATTGGAATAGTATCATTTACACCTTAATCCAAATAAATGTGTCTTTGGTTTCACCTTAGGTAATTCCTTGGGATTCATTGTGTCTAGAAGATGCATTAATTTTTACCTCACTAAGGTAAAATAAATTATGGATATGCCTCCTCCTAAGATGCTTAAACAATTGATAAGTTTGTAGGGTAAACTATAATCCATTTATAGGTTCATTGCTTAGCTTGCTGAAAGTGCCAACCTTTCACTCACTTGCTTCGTAAGGATGTTGCTTTTAATGGGAAACTACATGTCAACAAGGGTTTGATATAATCAAATAATATCTATCTAATACACCCATCCTCATGCCCCCCATAGCAGCTAAATGACTATTGTTATATATTTTCACTACCTTAGTGGCACTAGGGCCACTCCTAGCACAACATGATGAGAATGGAAAATAGAGAGTAGTGTACTACATCAATCACACCCTTGTTGGCTATGAGATCAATTACACATCTATAGAAGAGGCATGCTTGGTAGTGGTCTTCAACTCTCAGAAACTTAGGCACTACACGCTTAATCATGTAGTCAAACTCATTGCAAAGGTTGATCCTCTCAAGTATCTACTATCAAGAACATCATTAACATGTTATATGGCTAAATGGGTTATTCTTCTTAGCAATTTTGACATTGAGTATGTAGATAGAAAAGTAATTAATGGTCAAGTGATTGTGGATCAACTAGTTGATGCTCCCTTAGTGGATGCTTATCTATTAGTTGTGGAATTTCTATGTGAGTCTGTGTTTTATCACTGAACTTGATCCGTGGAAGCTATACTTTGATGGTTTATTTACACAACATGGTTCAAATGTGGGTATCCTCTTTATCACTCCTCAAGGTGAATTCATACCAAAATATTTCATATTAGCCTTCCCATGCACTAATAATATTATGAAATATGAGGCTCTAATCACTGGTCTAAAGATCACAATCCAATGGAATATCAGTCAACTACATGTCTATCGTAACTCCCAACTCATCATCAAATAATTCAACGATGAATTCCAAATCAAAGATGATAAACTTCTTTCTTACAAATGTATGGTTGATGATTTCAAGAAATATTTTGGCTACATCTAGTTTGAGAAAGTCCATCATCTTTAGAACAAAGCAGTTGATTCCATGGCTATAATTGGGTCCTTACTAGATATGCCTCGTGATCACCATGAATGTGAGTTTTTGGTTGAACTACTATTGATGCTTGCATATGATCTTCCAAAAACCAAGATGGTGTGTGAAATTGTTGGTCCCCAATCTCCTTGGTACCATGATATTTACACCTACCTCCGTGATAATATCCTACCACCCAACCTCACTTGAAATCATTTCCACACATTTATCCAATGCTCATTCCACTACACTATCCTTGGATACACCTTGTATTATAAGGGGTATGATAGTTCTTTATTGTGATGTTTAAATGATACAAAAACTAAGTTGCCTTTGAACAAAGTACACAATGGCATTTGTGGGGCTCACGCAAGTGGTATGGTCCTTTCAAAGAAGCTTCTCTAAATGGGTTATTACTAGCCTACTATGGAACATGATGCTTGTATGTTAAGTGTGTTCCCTGTCAACAACATGCAGATCTAATACATGCTCCATCTCAAGAATTGAAACTAGTCACTTCACCATAGCCCTTTTCACAATGGGGTCTTGATTTAGTTGGAAAGATACACCCTTTTTCATCCAATGGACACACCTTTATCATCCCACCATTGAAATATGGTTAGAAGCTATTCCACTCACCCTCATTACTAGAGTCCAAATCTCTAAGTTCATCCTATATCATATCATTTTCTGATATAGTATTCCATCCACCATCATTATTGATGATGGTAAGCCTTTTAAAAACAAACATGTGTGTCAATTGTGCAAACAATTCCACATTCAACATTGTTGGTCTACCCCATATTACCCTAAAGGAAATGGCCAAGTTGAGGCAACTAATAATACCTTAATCAAAATCCTCAAGAAATTTGTCAATGATACTGGTCGTGATTGGCATCTCCATCTGAATCTCACCCTTTAGGATTATCGTACCAACATCATACCCCTACAACACCACTCTATACTCACTTGTCTATGGTTTTGAAGCTATTTTGTCTATTGAGGTTGAATTACCTTCACTTTGTATCTCTCTAAAGAATCTTATCAATGATGAGGAGTATAGGATTACATGCTCGAGTTAGTTAGAACTTTTATATGAATGATTCCTCAACCCCTACAATCATCTTCAAGCTTACCAGAACTAGTTGAAGAGAAGCTACAACAAGAAAATTTGGCCTCACTAATTCCAACTCAACAAGACCAAGGAAAGAAAGGAAAGTTTGAGGCAAACTGGTTGGGTCCTTATGTCATCACTGCAAAGTATGGCTCAATAGCTTATTAGTTGGCTACACCTCAAGGTGAACCCTTGGATGAACCTATCAACATCATCCATCTCAAGCGATTCTATTCCTGAATCAATTGAATTATCCCACCTTTCAAAAATACAAAAAATCCAAAAAAAAATGTCAAAAAATCAAAAAAATAAAATAGTAAAATGGTAAAGAGAAATAAATTGTCTTATGGTGAAAACCACCCTTGGTGGCACCTTGGACATGTAAGTTTAGTGAAAACCTAGCAACAAATTTCATTCATAGAGGGCTTAATCATTATCTACCTAGCATCCTTCTTTCCTACGAGATTTCACCCCATCCACCTACATATCCTACCCATATTATTTGTATTATCCCCCTCATATCTATTATTACACCTTAATTCCACTATCCATCTCACAATATATCTTGGTTGAGCATTAGATAAATTGGATCTATTATCCCAATTCTTGAGCTTCATTCATTTATTTTGGAATGCATCCATAGGATCCTAACATATTCCTAATATTCAACATCTTTTTATCAGTAAGGATTTTGTTGGTTGCCAACGGTTGTATTTACTATACATATGGTTAATCTTGCATCATCGTCTAGGCCCATCATTGTATATACTTTTCACTAGGTATCTTCCTTGTTTCTATATTTCGCTAAGATTCCCCTTCAAGTTGGTTATTATAACAAAGTTCAATAGCCCCCTGAGGCTTCAAAATGTCTTGGTTATCCCTTGTCATGTCCGTCCTAGAATCTACCCCATCCATCTTTGGTATTTGTAGGATATATCATTCCTCGCATCAGACCACATCAATCCACCCCTCGTCTTCATAGCAAAGGATATTTGAGATTTAATTTTATTCCTTGGTGTTTTTTTATTTTGTTTATCTTTTGAGCTTCCTAATATACCTACTCAAGGTCGTCATGATCCGACATATCATGGTGTGCTTTGACTAGTAGAAATAGGGGCATATCTTATCTTTTTTGTGATGATGTTTTCTTGGCTACCTCACGTGGTACCCACCAAGATCCGCTATGATCTTGTGTTATGTTGGAGCATCCTCGTGTGTTTGTGGTTTTCCAGCATTGGCCCCTCCAAATCCCTTCATGACTTTGTATGATGTTGGACTAACCTTTTGTTTGTTATGTTAGTCTCATGCATGTGATACAAAGTCGCCTTGGTTCCTCATACTCTGGTGTATAATATCTCATGCTATATCAAATTAAGTGTTCACTACATGGAAACATAATGCATAACATCAACTTGCTCAATATCCCATCCTATCATCTACCATTCCCATTCCCTTATTTTTCATTTCCATTACTATTATTCTTTTTTTAATTATTGGATTTTGAAAGTGCAAGTGTGTCCCCCATTCACTTTCCCATCAAGTATGGTTTGGTTTTGGTTGATATACTATGGTAACACCTATCATCTACCCATATTTTCATCATTTCATTATTTCATTTGCATTAAGTTGTTTAGAATTTGTTGTTCTAAGCATCTTTTCATCATTTCATTACCATTTATTTTGCATTAGGTGTTTTATAATTTTTTATTCTAAGAATTATTTCATCATTTCATTATCATTTAATTTGCATTAGGTTGTTTATAATTTGTTATTCTAAGTATATTTTCATCATTTCATTTGCATTAGGTTGTTTGGAATTTGTTAGTCTAAACATTTTTTTATCATTTCACTATTATCTTAGTTGCATAAAGTTGTTTAAAATTTATCATTTTAAGCATCTTTTATTGTTTCATTATCATTTTAAATTGTATTAGTTATTTTAGTTGTATTACTCACTTCCACCTATCATGTAGTGTGATCATATAATTCCATTCATCATTACGTTTACATTTATTACATTTTCCATTTGTATCCATACATTACATTGCATACATAGGTTCATATCACATATCATCAATGCATATTATAAATCATTAACATTAGATATCATACACATATGCATACATATCCGTCTTGCATCACATATGTTATTTTCCCCACATATCACTACATCTTGCATCATAAACCATTAGTATCCTACATCATATCATAATCGCATATCCATCACATATACATAATTAGAATCATACATCAAATCATAATCATACCTACACATCATTCATCAATATACATCATCAATCATCCATATAAAATACATATGCATAAATAATCATCCATATCCATGACCCACACAATCACAATCGTCTATATCATATATCAAAATCAAAATCAAAATGTCCATCATAATACATCCATATGCATGATTAAAATAATAAAGTGTATGTGTACAAGTCCATCCATCCATCAAATAGCCATCACAATACAAGTATATATACATTTCCATCAAATAAAAAAATGAATATGATACAAATCAATGTCATGAAATGATCATATGATACATCATCAAATATATAGTACATCCAAGATCCATGTCCTGATAAAAGAATAAAGAATCACCATTGTACATGCCCTCATCTGTCATGACCTGTGTACTCTACCAAAATTGCCACCTGCATCACCCTCATGTCTACCCACTATTGTCGACATCTAAGTGTGTTAGGGATGGTGGCACTAATCCTGATATCCCTCCTCCTCCACCTCCCTTTGGTAGCCCCATAGATCCACTCCTCATGGATCTCAATCGTACTGATCACGATCCACTCCTACCAATAATGACTACCTCTAAAAATGTGGGCCCCCTCTTGGCCTCAAGCACAACAACATAGTATAAATCTCGATAGTATTAGGTCTCTCGACCCACCCACACGAGTTCCTATGACATCTCCATAATAGTCGTTCCTCCACCCTACACCCTTGCCACATCCCTCTCTTGCTGATATCTATCTCTATTGGCCAATACATAGTTCCACTATATGACCCATGCATCCCTCACCAATCAAAAACTATCCCTCTCATTTGTGATGGCTTGCACCTCACCCTGTAATTGGTCTACCTCTACGTACAAACTATCTTGCTCGATTGTCCAGGTCACTAGGTCATCCTATGCCTATTGTAGTAATCCTTTCAATTGAGTGACCCTGCTCTCTAAAGCTACCAATCTCCCTGCCATATCTCTATCTCTCTCTACCCTCTCCTCCTACCAAGGTGGTGTAACATCCTCCAGCTGTGGCATCATCATGGACCTCCTCTCCTCCTCTCCATCAACCTCCATCTCTTGTATATCATCCTCCTCTCCCTCTCCTCTCTTCCCCTCTCCATAACTCGTATCCACCTCCTCCTCCACCAAATCCTCCTCAATGATATCATCTCCCACCTATCACTGCTCCTGATGCAGGACTCTCCTCTATCATACTCTTTGTGCCTCCTCCATGATCACATCCATCCTCTCCACCATCAGTTCCCCTCACTAGCATGTTGGCTTTGGTCGACCTTCTCTCCACCACTTTACGTATCTTGGACTAACTCTTGGGTCGTCTACTCCTCCATGCATGTCCTAGATAACCTCAACCATCTCTCTCCATGACATTTCCTCTATCCTCTAGGGAAACTATGGCTCCCATAGCCCTGTCTCCCTCGATACTTCAATGAATATCTCCTCTACCTTCGGGATATCTTGTATCACGTCAAATTGGTGTGTCACCCTATCTGACTTGTATCCCTTGATCAAAATGGGTGTCTTTTGATGAGGTAGCACTTGGTGAACATGTAGTGATAAGACTCGTCATCCTCTTCCCAATCATCAACCTGTCTAGATACGGTCACAAAATGATATCCCCAACATCTAGCTTATCCATCAATTAGTGCCACAGAGCCATGCTCCTCACATCCATGTACCTCAAACCCAATTGCCAACAAAATACTAAGGGCTCATCAACTGGTATCACTGTCCTATTTCCAACTGGTCGGGTCACATTGATGTGATCCTAAGCCCACACTTGTAGCAGTGTAATATGTGCTAGGTTAATTCCTCACCTATAGCATATGATGTGTATATGTCTATAAACCTGCACCAACAAGCAAGGCCCCCCCACATACTTCCTTGCACACTCCACAATCCCCACTATGACGTTCTCCAGTGTCAAGCAAAAGAATCATCCACTCCTATCTGGTAGGAGTACCCCGCTAATAAGTCCACACAAATATAGTGCCAATCCTAGCACTAGCTTCCCACATCCATCCACATCTAAAGCTCTCTCTCTTTCCAGCAAATCTATCCTCTCAAAAATCACCTACAATAGCTTTGGTACTGTTATCAACTAGGATTGCACCCTAGCTAAGCCTAGACTCAGCTAATCCAATTGAAACATGGAAACATCTTCAAGCCTGTGGGTTGCTCATAGTGAAGATCGAACTCCAAATAAAGGGCTAGTTCCCTATGATACCTCCTGCAAACTACCTTATTTCAAAGGAAAAGGGATAGAAAGAAACTTGGAATTGAAACCTATCCTAGGAGGTGATGCACCAAATTTTCTAGATCTACTTGTTGATCAAATTCACAATCTATTCCAATAAATAGGACTTTAGTCATTATACAACTCAACTAAGCATGCAACACATAAGTATTTCATATGTAAGGATTGAAATCAGAGTTTGTTGAAGGAAAACAACCCATTTTAACAACTTCAAACAACTAAAACAGCTAGCACAAACTATGATATGCATCAACCATGCATCTTATTGCATTGTTATTGCTTGAAAGAGACAAAATCAATGGATTCTTAAGCATGAATCACAGAAATATCATCAATCATTCACTCATTACTACACATGAAGTATCAAGAAGGATAACTTTGCTTTCTTTATTAAGAAAATAAAGGAATTTGCTACTTCAAGTCGATTAATTTGAGTTACAAAAATTCTCAGACTCTCAGTAATGAACATGAGAGTAGAAAGCCAGAATTGAGAAAAAGCATAAGTCTTTTCTCCTATATACCAAAAAGATTCTTTAAGTGCCAAGAGGTGGAACTTGTAGTTAACTGCAACTAAAAATATCTCCAAGAAACTCTCCCACAAGCAAAAGAGAAAAAACCTAAAAAGAGGAGTCAAAACTGAAGCAATTTGAGCAAAAATAGGCTCAAACTCCCTCTTATAATCAGTTTGACCAAAGTTGACCTTGAAACCACATGAGATAACTAAAAATTAGGACAAAACTCTCTAGTTCAACTCCACCTCTTTAGATTTTGCATGATTTTGTGATGAAGGTAACAATTTAAATAAATATTAAAGCAATTGATTAAGGATTACTTTAACATGAGTTGTGGATTTGCCTACTCACTGCATTTGCATGACATCAATTAAAGCAATTTATAATTTGGTTTCTCTAATAATGTTTACATTATTATTTTTGTTTCAACTTATGCAAGAATAAAGGGGGTGACCTCATTTTGTCTAAAATCATGCAAAGGAATTAATGTTTAAATCAAAGTGAAAAATACCCCATAGAGGGGTTGGCCAAAATTAGGGCAAAAAAGAAACCCTAAACTCAATACTCGCAGCCACTTAATTGCATTTCATTTCATTTTTTTGCATATTTTGGAAAATTCATTCCAGTCTTTGAGGGTGTCGCCATGAGTTTCACCTGGTGTTGAGGCTTTGTGGAGGTCGCATCTAAAGGTTTTAAACAAATTCTATGCAAAAAATGTCAAGGCTGAGCCTAGGTAAGTCTCTATTCACATAAATATTTCCCTCTCCCATTTCGCACTTAGCATAAATTGTTGTTTCAAGCTTGTTCAAACATAAAATGATGAAGATATTTTATTTTTTCTATGTATTCTCATGCTTTGTCTCTCTAGATTTTACCATTATTGAACTCCTTTTATAATTTGGGCTTTCACATAAGCATTTTTACTCTATTTCTAGAAGGTCGTGGCTCTGAATCTTCATTTTCTGGAAACCCTTCGAGCTTCTACTCTTGGCAGATACTCGAAGCTCTGTTCGTCGCATACATTCTGAGATTTGGCCATGACTTTGCTCTTGATTTTCCTGGGTCTTCTTTCATTCTGCTCGGTCTCCTTATACTTGCCATAAAACCTCTATTCTACATGTTCTTCATATTGTCTCCATCATATTGTAGTGTAGGCTTCTTGCTTAACACGTAAGATTGTCTTTTATTCATCTTAATGAGACTGTGGATTGTTTATGCAGACTATCCTTCATAATGGCTTTGAGTTCCAACTATGCCTTTCTTGCAAGAAACCTCTTACAATTTATCTCACAAATGTGTTTGGTATATGATGGCACAATATTCCACCTACTACCATCGCCTTGATTTGTCTTGTCTTTTCTTTTGTTACACAACTGCTCCTTATATTTATGTAGCTTTTATACCTATTGAAAATGTGGTTATGTTGATAATTTATGATCCTTTATACCTGATACATTCATCAAATCTATGAGTGATTTTTGGCTGCCACTTTTGAATAAGTAACTACCTTTGTTCTTGATTTGACTGTGCTTGGTCATGGTAGCATCAACTCTCTATGTTGGGGGTAGTATATTATTGTGCATTCAAAAAGTGTCCATTGAATTCATGACTGCCATCCTGTCCTTGTGAGAATTAAGATTGCCACCCTTGATTTGTCTTTATGTCATTATCACATACTTCTATATATTCATCAACCCCTTCAAAGTGTAGATGACTATCCTCCTTGATGAAGCTACTTGACCTCTTGACTTTCCATACTCTTAATTTGGCATGTATTAGCTTTAAATGTTATCATATCTCAATGTCTTAAGTAGATACAAAGGATGTATGATGTCTTCATGAAACTACATGACTGTAAATATGCTTGCATACTATTATGTTAGTGTCTTTTAGGTTTTTCCATGACATTTTAAGGCCTCTATAATGCTCTTTATGATAGTGAACAATTCATTATTATAAGTTCAACATTTGTTCATATTTTTTCACAACATGATAAACAACAATACAACATTTTAACCTTTGTCATTTGATTACAAGGAATGGACATCACTTATTACCTCTTATCCCTCTCAAATATCGAGAGGGCAACATGTTGCGCTCAACCCTTATGGGATCCCATTTTTTCACCACATGCTATGATATCAAACAAGATGAATCATGTAATGATAAATGAACCTGTACCTACATAATGAACAAACAAGTTAGTAAAATAATGAAGTTGAAAGCTTCCAATGATGCATTAATTCTTCTGCTCCTGAATGTTTGTGAAATCTATATATCTGATGAAATGATTCATAGGAGTAGATTATATATCTATTGAAGTATGCATATGAGGAGAAATTTGATTCTGAGCTCTAACACAATCTATTTCTATACGTATCTCTGAAGCAACCAACGAAGGAGCTAGAGCTGAAACTGAAGACACAACTATCAACTCTATGATTCGTCATTCAGGCAATGGCGAATCAAACTTCCTTTCATCTTCTTTACTTCTTCAGTTGTATAGTTTACTCCTTATATCTCATTTCATCATGTATGATCAGTTACTCCCAAAGCTTGTGTGGGACATCATGTTTCATTATAAAATGAATAAAGACAACAATAGTATGCAAATTTGTGTAATTTTTTGTTGTAAAGCAAAGAACATTTGTATAATAAAACTGAACTTATCAAACTTCCTTTCATGTTCTTTACTTCTTTAGTTGTATAGTTTACTCCTTATATCTCATTTCATCATGTATGATCAGTTACTCCCACAGCTTGTGTGGGACATCATGTTTTGTTGTAAAATGAATAAAGACAACAATACTATGCAAATTTGTGTAATTCTATGTTGTAAAGTAAAGAACATTTGCATGATAAAACTGAACTTCATTTGAAAGCATCTTTTGTGCAATGATAAAACTTTAGCAAAAATTTGTATGTACCTTTTCCTTTTAGCTGCAAATACTTACTCTAGCTCTACCTAATTGAGTTGTAGGAAAAAATTATGTAACAGGTACATTTTGTGAGTTGGACACTAGTACCCTAGGACATCAAATCGGTAGTCGTACAGTATCCTCTAGATGTCCTCAAGTGTCACAATAATCTCCCTTGTTGAAAGGTGAAATGTGATTATCTTCAAGCTCCATCTTTCAATTGAGGCAATTAGCAAGGGTTAGTGTGCCTAATCATTGGAATCCTAGCCATGTATGTCAGGTCACACATATCCAATAGTGTCCAATCAGTATTAGAAAATTGTGTCACAATCTACAGTACAACCAATCTTCACTCTCGAGTTCGTAGACTCGTTGTCGCTTGTACCCATTCACCCCACGGTTCAAGTCTTTTGTCTTTTCTATCTTTTTCTACCTTTTTTGGTAGATCCACCCCTTGGGTGCATCTCCCTCTCCCCAAAGTGGATCTGCCCCTTGGGTGAATCTGCCTATCCTTTCCTAAGTTCACCCATGTGGGCACACATTCGCCTGTTCTTTAGTAGACCCACCCCTTGGGGGTGTATCTACCTATCCACCCATGGATACGCCTTTTGATGCATCCACTCTTCCTCTGGCAGATTTGGATTTGTGCAGTGCATCTGCCTCTTCTCTTATGGATCTTCTCAAGTGGAAAATCCACCCTTCTACCCATGGCTTTTCCTATTGGAAAATTCACCTATTCTTTGGTTGATTCGCCTATTCTAGATGCATCCACCCATCCCTTGTAGATCCACCCTTTGGAAAATATGCCCCTTCTCTAGTGGATCTACCTGTCCTAGGTGCATCCACCTATCCTCCTATGCAACCATCTTTTAGCTTGTCTGCCTAAGTGCGGGAAAATCTATCCATCTAGGGTGCAATCGCTTGTCCTCCTACATAGGCAGATCTGCCCTATCATGATGGGAAGATCTACCCAACCGTTGAATTTGACTTATCATAAATGCTACTAAATACAAAGTACAAGGTAAAGTCAAAATGTGTATCTAACCACCTCGCTCTCCTCTATGTGCTTGTGCCCTCACAATGTCGACTTGATGTGGAATAACCCTCTTGTGCACCATTTTTCTCACTATACTCTTTATGATCCCTCGAATGCTCAATTCTCAAATGAATAGTGATTAGTCCCTAATTACTATTTATAACAAACCCTAATTCCTCATTTTCACTCCCATTTCCTCCTTGTCACTCCATTTTCATCCATTCCTTTGTCATTCTTCCTCATTTTCCATCACGGATCCACTACTATCGTTCTTTTCCATCTTTCAAGAGATTGTCCAAGCCCATTTTTTCCTTTCACCCTCTTGAGGGGGCATCACTCTTGTCATATCATTTTTCTTCTAGGTCATCTTTCCCTCCATATTGGGGCATCTCTCCATCCACTTCTATCGATTCTACTATATTTTATTTTTCTTCAAAATATCATTATTCTAACATTATTTTGAAGAGGGGAAAAATGTAGACACCTAAAATTGACCACTTGTGTTTGGTCAATTTTATCCCTATTTCGTTTAAATCCCCTCATATATGCATTAATTAAATAATATCACATTTATTTAATTAACATCATCAATTTTTGTAAAGCCTTTTGAAGTCCTAATGTAGTTAATTAATTAATTAATTAATTACATTACCCTTTATTTCCCTTCCTTTTTAAATTAAATAAATACTCTTATTTATTTCATTTTATCATTTTATCCCCTCACAAGAGTTAAATAAAATATTTAATTCTTGCCTTTTCCTCTCTCCTTGTCACATCTCACTTTATCTTCTATTAACCCCTAATCCTAATCCTAATCATAATCCTAATCCTAATCCCTCCATTAAGGATGTGCACAAACTCAATTCCTGATTAAGATGTGTCACATCCTCCAAATTTTCCCACTTTCCTTTTAATCATTCCCTCATTAGCCTAATCATCTCCCTAATCACTTGCACATTCATAATCCCTTGATTAAGAAGAGGATAATCATTTTTCTATTTATTACCCTCTCCCATGTCAAATCAGCCTTAAAGGCTTTCCCTTTTTGGAGAAGTAACCCCACATGGGTCACCTCTCTAAAGTACACCAAAGCAATTTTAAATTTTTTTTATTCCTCCCCTCCAACCATTTTGGAAGAATAGAGAAGAAATGTTTTTATGAGGGATATCTTGTCCATCTCCCTACGAACTTGTAAAGTACCCATCTCCCTCTCAAGCCTCCACAAGGTGACACTTGTCACCATCCTAGGATTTGAGAGGTCGACTGTCCCCCTTCCCCTCTCAAGATGCCACTTTCATCACTGTTGACAACGATTCTACTTGCAACAAACAGGGCAAATAAATTCTTCACAGACAAGACCGCAAAGAGCCTATCCTTCTTGAAAGATATGGAACAAAGACAACCTAAGAGGGGATTCTGCATTAATAGGGAAAAGATTGGCTTTCGTTCAATCCCAAGTCTCCAATAACCAGGTCATGGTTGCACTAGGTTCGTTCTCAGGTACTGATGTGATAATGTTGTTAATCTCAAAGGGACTACGGTTATTTCTAGTTTTTCTAGGAATTATAAACATTACACACAAAATTTCCACTTCATTCATCAAAATAACATCATGAAATCAAAATATTTACAATAATATTCCATGAACATCACAAATTATTTGGTATCAGTTAAGTTGATTTAGCATTAAGCATTCAACAATTTTATGGAAAACAAAAAAAAACAATAAAATTTCATCCATTTATTTCAATTTTAGAACATTTTCAAGAATTTAAACATCTACTCTAAAATAAAGCATAAAAATACTGAAAATTAAAAGTTTCTCCTGGTTATTCTCCATGGATGCCCCAAAGAATCAATTAAAACAGAGAAAACTGCTTTATACTTCACCAGATTGCTTCACAGCTACATATAAAATGGTGCAAGCTTTTAAAGAGGGGTTTCATTTTTGGACACTAAGTAGGTTCTATATACACCCTTAAACGGTGCAACATACAGTCTTGTTTAGCTGAACTAACAAAACTAGCTACAAAAGATACTGAGATAAGTAGCTATCTAATAAGCTCTGATATTAATCAATGTCTACATGCATACAAAGTTTTACGCCAGAATGGTTCACAAAACAAGAAAAAAGAACAAAACTTAAAAGTTTTTTCTCCTCTGACATCCACAAATTCTAAACTTAAAATAAAAATAAAGTAGGAGAAAGCCTTTTATAGGAACAAGGCCCCAGAAGTTCAACTTAAAATTCTATCCAGAGAATCTAAAATAACAAATTAAAATGTGGCGTGTGGCATCTATGAACTATCATCAAGAATATTCTAGACTAAATCAAGCCTTTGACTTCAGCAATAGCAACACTTTTACTTCATGCTCCAGCATGAACACTTTGCATATGTTGAGGCTATCAGCTTCTTTCCAAAATTATGGAATAAGGAACATCTACCAGGACCAGGATCAACCTGCAAACTCAAAATTGTAAACAAAAATAAACTTCCATCACACTTCCAGTGTCCAGTATTTGGTTCTTCATCTTCTCACTTATGACTTGGGCTTCATGATTCTTTCTTCACCTTTCTTCAACTGATACTCTTAGAAAGCATTTAATACTTGATCCATACGTTCTTTTGAAATCCCTTGTATTGTCTTCCAAGTGAGCTTGAGCCTAATATACTCTTTAGATACCTAGAGTATGATACCATTCTTCTGTACTTTGTCTGCTTCATATTTGGCTATAGTGTTCCTGCACTATATAATCTCATCAATAACCTCTCACATTAACAACTGAACAGGGTCTCTATTTATTCTTTCTATCTATTCCTTGAAAGCTTTGGCTTCTTTTCCTTCTTGTCCTAATGTTTGGGGATCACATTCTTGACGTGCTAGTATTTCAATAAATTCTTGATTTTCACCAATCAATTTTTTGTATTCTTCAATGACCTTTTTGAATCCTTTGATACATTGTAGTAACATGTCACCTTCCCATTTCAACAGTTTCTTCCATTTTTCTAGTAATGGAAGTTCTTGTTCTGATATTACATCACTTTGTATTAACTCTTGGATATTTAATTGTATGAGAATTTCAATTTTTCGCCTTTCTTCAAACACTTGCTCCTGACAAAATCTGCATTCATTTTCAAATCTTCTTGATTTCTCTAAATGACGGTATGCTTCCTTGTACTTCCTTATTGCATCTGTATTGAATTCTTCTCCTTGCTTTACCCAGTACTCAATCCATTCTTCAAACATGTTCATTTTATGGCGAACTACTACAATTGCATCCACTTGTTCCTGTGACATCAATATTGGATGTTGGGGCAACTTAGCTTGTGCTTGACTGGATCAACCAATCAACCAATTAGGTGTATCATCATCTTGCTCCACCTCTGTAACATTTCTTTGTTCTTGTTTGCCACTTGATTCAGGAACTTCTCTTTGACTTGTAACATTTTCTAAAATGGGAATTTCTTTAATAATTTCTGCCATAGATTCGGGATTAGTAGGGTTTGACACTGTCTCCTCTATTTGAAGACTTATATTTTCCTGTCTATCCAAATTTTCAACTTCATCATCTCTCTGAACATTACTTTCTTTATTCATTGCTACATCAATATTCTCTTCATTTTCAATTCCATCACCTAAAAATTGTGTAGCCTCCTCTTATTCAACTTCAATCTCTACTTCATCATGCCCTTTCTCTAGTTCTTCAAAGACCTGTGATTGCTCATTAACATTTGCCACATTCACAAGCGAAGGCTGGGAATCAAAAGTATCTTCAAAAATTCTTTCATCAATAGGATCCTGCGTTTAGTCTCCCCTGTTTCCATCTCAAGTACATTAGGATTTCCTGCCTTTGAGGTGAGTGTTCCTTGTATAAACTCTTCTTCTTCGACATTTATAGGATTAGAATCTATATCTTGAATTTCTTTTGTCACTGGGTGTACCATGGGTTTGTCTTTAGACTTCTTTTCTTTTAGTTTCTCCCACATAGCACCTCATTTGTCAACCTGTTCTTTAATTCTAGCTTCATCTTCTTCAGAAATTTCCTGCAAAACCATAGGAGTCCCTCCCAGTGCTTGTTTCATACTAGCTATATTAACAAAAGGGGGAGAAGTAAACAATGTTGCAGCCCTTTGAGATGCAGACCTAGTTTGTTCACCAATATTTTTTGTTACTCCTACTTCTTCATCAATAATCACTCTAGTTCTTGATTTTGCTATAGAGGAAGATGCACCTTTAGGTCTTACTTTTGATATATCTTTACCTATCTCTGCATCTTTCTTTTTGTTAGATGGTTTCATGGGAATTTCTTGTCTTACAATTTTAGGGGTTCTTTCTTCAATTCTTATACTTGGAGCCTCTTTACTAGTTTTCCTTCTCTTCTTAGTAGGCTCTCCACTCTCAAATGTTGTTTCATCTCTTTGCTTCTTCCTTTTATCTTATGAGAATGTAGGCTCAATTCCTCTTTCTCTCAAAGCTTTACAAAAATCATCAATCTAGTGTTGAGTATACACTAAGACTGGTCTTGTGAACTCATCAATTGATGTCATATCTTCATCATCAAAGCTTGGGTCTGGGATAGGTTCATCATATACACTGTCTTCATTATAGAACTTATTCAAGACATGGCCATCATCCTCTTCCAACTTATCTAGAATGTCATGAAGCTTGAGAATCCGGGCAGATTCTAGAGACAATCTTTCATATTTTCTTCTTCTTACCACATTCTCATCTTTACAATAAAGCCAATAATCTTCTAAATGTGGCACATGAGCATGAAAACCAACTATATTCTTGGCAATATTTCCTTCAATATCATAGTATATTCTCTAGAGTCAGAACTCTTCAAAATGGTATGTTCTCAATTCTTCGTCACACAAGTCAATCAATTTAATTTCACTACACTTATAGTTTCCTATTGCAATGGGAAATTTAAAAGAGGCCTTCTTGCGAGCATGGCTATAAAGGGCCTAAGACGGTTTCAACTATCTCACCAATTCCAATAAAATAATTTTATTTGTTGGGTACCTAGGCAACATGAATGGATGTCCATCAAATCCTCCACTCTAATTTAGGAGCAAGTAGGGAACTATATGTACCAGCCTCCCATTGGTTGAATGGCACTTTGTGCTTCCAGGGATAATCTTTTGGCTTTATCACCTTCCATTGTTATGACCAATTTCATGGAAAACATAACATTGAATTTCCTGTAATCATCTTTATATCCATGGATGGTGATCTGGGGTAGATGTGCATATATCAAACTATTTCCTACCTTAGTGCCTAGAGTACCGATCTATTTCAACCCTTGTTTACTAGCCCTCATAGCACATCAGTAAATAACATGCGATGACATATAAAAGAACCTGGTTTTGGGAAATCTAGTTATTTGTTCATATAATCTGTCACTTATCAAATTTCCCCAATGCAATTGCACATGACCTTCCATTAGGCTAGATATTATTACAAACACCCAAGGTTCAAATTTGTTTGCATCCCTTAAACCAGCTACTCTACTCAGAAAAGTTATAATATCTTGCATTTCTTGTTTGAACATAACCTCTGAATTACCTTGGTCTATGGTGTAATTGGCTCTTGGCACCATTGGGTACTCATAATTTCTCTATTATTCTCTTCAACATTCTAATATGTCGTGCTCTTGGCCTTTATATCAACATTGTACATCTATGTGTAAATGGGGAGACCAAATGTGTATATGATTCCTTTCTGTGATAGTAAGCATAAATTCTCCCTTCTTTCTCAACGACCCTTTTGGTTGGGTTATAATAATTTATACATTGCATAACTAATTTAGGGGCCTCCATTGTTGGCAGAAACCCTCTTGCCAAAAGTAACCCATTTGCCACAACATTCTTAGTACATTGAGAAGCATTTTCTTGTAATACCTGTGAATGGATTTCGATATCAAAAGACCATCCCATATGAGTTATTGTAATCACTACATTGATCAGTACGACTTGTGAATTATAGTATTTGAATTCATCTTTTGGTCTTGCGTCAAAAGTACTCATTTTCTTTGGTGTGCTCTGCATTTTCCAGAATGTGTGTCTTTTGTGCGAGTTAGCGTTAAATTTAACCAAAACTTATGATTTATAAAATTTCAATTCATTTTCGATTAAATTTAGAAAATCATAGAATAATTAACATTTCAATTTCTTAATGGAAATACCATTATCGAGATCTTTCAACTTAAAAATCACTTAACAGAATATCAGTTGTCTAAAACATACTTGGTTCTAGTTGATAATGATGATCTTTCAGAGTGCAACTTCAAAACCCTTGGTAGCTATGTTTTGGTTTCTCGAAATTTACCTCTCCTTGTGCGCCAGTGTTGTTTCATTACTTCAATGTCCTTCGCAAATTTGCAATATGACGTGAAGTGGAGTGTTGCAAAAGCAATTGCATGCTTGAGGTGGTGCCAAGTACATAGGTAGTTCACCACCTTCATTAATTACCTATTATTTCACATTAATTCCTAGAATAAAAGTGTAATCATTATGAATTAGGGTCCAAATCACGAACACCTAGATTTTTGCGTGGGCTCGCTACTTGAGAAGAAAGATGATGTGATGACTATACGTGGCGATCAGATGTCACGCTGATTCCTTGTGAAGTATATGTCATTAAAGACAAGTGATCAATTGACAATCACCAGGATTGAGGCTTTTTGGTATTGATCTTAAAAACAAAACACACTGGGATCTAGGAATTACCCCTAAGCTCAAGAAAGAGAAAACTAGAACAAGAGAAAAGACTAGAAATCGAGTCCAAGAGATAGATTAAAAAATTTCAAAATAGATTCTCTAGTTTTTGACTTCCAAGTAAGAAAAGGAAATAATAAATATACCGAACTTCGGTAAAAAGGAAACTACCAGGATTAACAACTCCAGTCAATGAGATACCGGGTGAAGCTAAAATTACATGAAGATACAAACTCCCTTGGTGAAAACACAGGACTCCGAGATTTTGGTTTCTGGTAATATGTTAAATTTTGTGAAAAGACCAAAACACTGAATCCGAGAAACAAAAGGATAAAGAAACAAAGAGGCCAAGCAAAATTGAAAGAAAGATCAATAACCAACTGAGCAGCAAAATGACGCCAAAGCAAACAAAAGCAAAAAGGAACAGGGGAAAGGAAAAAAAAAGGGGTCCACATTTTTCCAAGGGGCAAAATGGGGCATGTTGTGAGACCACACAACAACTAGCAACCAACAAAACAAAACAAAACAATAGAGAGTCAATTCTAGATCTAACATCAATGTACCAACTTTCTTTAGTCTTCTAATTATAAATCATTGGATCCTTATTCTGACATTCAAATTTTACTTTGGTTAGCATGCAAGATTAAGTATTACTGAGCTCACATGTGTGCAATTGATTATTTCCGCCACAGTAAACTTATAAATAGCAACTGTTTGCATTAATCTACATAATATGACAATTCCTTTTCAGCCAACCAAGGATAGAGCCTTGTTGCTAGTCAAGCGTCCATAGCCCCAACAAGGTTATCTCTGTAATTCCCCCAAACATAGCTCTACTGTCGGTCAGGTGTCTATAGCCCCAGTAGAGTTATTTGGATGGCCTAAAGAGTTGATATATTTTTTCTTTTTTTTTTAGATATAGTAATGATAACTCATTTTTCTCTTTTGATATTTCAATGATAGCTCTTTTAACTTGCAAGCAATGAAGCCCGCTATTAGGTTGGGAATTACAGTGGTAGTGAAGGTAGTCTTTTGATTTTCCAATTAATGCAAATAATTGCTATCCCAAATTTCAATAGAATGACTTAAAAGCATTTGTTTGTAGCTCAACATCAACTGAATGATTCATGCCAACCCGAGTATAAAGAGTTGAATAATTTTTGAACAATTTTTAAATAGAAGACTATTTTCAGTCAGGGCATAGATCAAAGTTCTAGAGTTGAAATTTGATTAACTTGTCCACCTTCAAAAGTTTTTGATCATTGTAAAGTCAAGCAACGCAACACCAAAAAAAAAAGAAAAACAAAAGCAACAAATGACTATTTACAAAAAACAAAAAAAACTATTTACAAAAAACATATTTACAAAAAACTTATGACAAAAAATAATGCTTTAGAAACTTCCCATTGGTAGGCAATGGGATATCTTCACTAGTCAAAGACTTCAACCTATAAGTGCTATCACCCAAGATTTTAGAAATTTAATATGGGCATGTCCATAATTTGTCAAATTTACCATGTTCACCCTTACGTTCATGAGCTTTATTCCAATACAAGACCAAATCAACTATTCTAAAAGTCTTCAATCTAGCTCTCTTATCAATTCTAAAAGTCTTCAATCTAGCTCTCTTATCAAACCATCTTTTTACCATAGATTGATGCCTAGCAAAATGATCTATAGCTCAAGTACTCTTTTCATCTAAATGCATTAGCTACAACAATCGGGCTTCTGTTTGGTCATCTAATCCAATATATTCTTGTGCAAACTGCCAAGTAGGGATTTTTAATTTTATTGGTAGTATAGGATCTACCCCATAGACTAAGTGATAAGGAGAATTCCCTAATGCAACTTTCATCCTAGTACTATCTACCCAAAGGGCTAATTTTAACAAAGAATGCCATTCCCTAGTATTCTTTTCAATCAATTTTTAATTATATCCAATAGATGTTTATTTGATGATTCATCTAATCCATTTCCTTGTGGATAATAGTTAGATGCAAATTTTAGTGTTATGCCATATTCAAATGCCCAGTTAGAAAATTTCAATGAAGCAAAAGTAGGGCCATTATCACATACCAATGCATATGGTGTTCCAAACCTAGTGATTATATTCTCTTCCAAGAATTTGATGACCACTTCTGTAGTGCATTGTTTGCTAGGACACGCCTCTGTCCATCTGGTACAATAGTCTGTAGCAGTTAATATAAATCTATGGCTAGTGGAGGATGGAGGATTGATGGTTCCAATAAAATCTAGTCCCCATTGTGAAAAGGGGCGCATCTCCATCACCAGTTGTAGCAGTTGAGCATTGAACCTTCCTTTATCTAACGCAATTTGACATGTATAGCAGTGTTTAACATGTTCGTATGTATCTTTGAAAATTGTGGGCCAATAATAACCAACTCTCAAAATGAGGTGTGCAATGGCTAGGGGCACTCCATGAGTTGTTCCAAATTTATTATGTAGCTCTTGCAACACTTTATCAACTTTTGTTCTATTTAAACGTCTTAAATAGATTCCTTCATGGTTTCTTTTGAATAGAGCTCCTCCTTTGATCATGTAACTCTGTGATTTTATCTTAAGGGCTCTTCTTTGATTCCTTTGTATATGATCAGGGCAAGTATGGCTAACCAAATAGTGCCAGATGTCTGAATACCAATCTTCTTGGTCTTCTACATCCAAAGTGTATTGTTGACTCAAAATTTGCGGGTCTATTTTTCCATAGATCTAACCAAAGCTTGTCCCCAAACCAATCTCATGGGTATGATTTCTAGATCAAATTCTTGTAAAACTATGACCCATTTGGCTCTTTTTTCTCTAAGCTTGCTCTGTGTTAATAACATTTTGACCACAAAATCTGGAATAATAGCTTTGACTATACTCCTGAGGATGTAATGTCTAAATTTACGTACCGCTTTGACCAAAGAAAAGGATTTTTTTTCAATGTCTATATATCTCAGCTCCACTTCCTTGAATGCAGCACTCATAAAAGCAATTGGTTTTTCTTCTTTATTTTCACCCTTCTGTGTTAATACTATTGCACAAGTGTGACCAGAAGAAAAAGAGTAAATATAAAAAACATAATCGAGACTTACCAATACTGGTGCTTCTGTGATTGCAGTCTTTATATTCTTGAAGGCGATCTTAGCTTTGTTTATCCACTCTATTTTGGCATCTTTCTTTAACATATCATTGAGTGGTTTCACTAGTTTGGCGAATCCGGTAATAAATTTTCAAACAAAATTAATCTTACCAAAATATGATTTCAATTATTTTTTGCTTCCCGGGGGTTGTAGCTTGAGTAATGCACTCACTCTGTCTGGGTCAATTGAAATACCTCATTCAAAAATGATATGTCCCAATAACTTTTTTCTTCAGTTACCCCAAAAAATACATTTTTTAGGATTTAATGAAACTCCATAAGTTTCACACTTCAGTAGTATCACTCTGAGATCTTGAACATGATCTCTTCTATCTTTAGAAAATACTGTAAGGTCGTCCATATAAATAATGATGCATTTTCCTATCAATTCATGAAAAGCATAGTCCATGGCTCTTTGGAATGTAGCTTCAACATTTATCAATCCAAATGGCATCCTTCTATAAGCAAAAGTTCCCCACTTCATGGTGAAAGTTGTTTTCATCTGATCTTCCCTTGCTACCATTACTTGGTTATATCTAGAGAATTCATCCAGAAAGGACATTATTTATGAACTGTTAACTATTTGTAGCACTTCTTCAAGTGAGGGTAGTGGATGATTTCCTTTCTCAAATGCCTTGTTGAGATTCCAAAAATCTACACATAGTCATATATCTCCATTTTTCTTTCTTACAGGGACCAAGTTCACCACCCAAGTAGAATGTCTGATAAGAAAAATTATCTTGGCTGATAAAAGTTTTTGAACTTCCTTTTGAATTAAAGGCTCTAAGAGTGCATTTACCGGACATTTTTTTTTGTCAGAAAGGCTTTGCATCAGGCTTCAATGATATAGTATGTGTAATGATAAAAGTGTCACAAGTCTTCAAATCTTCGTATGTCCAAGCTGTGACTTTCCAATAATCTTTAAGTGCCTAAGCAATGTTTCTATTTTCTTCTTCAGTACTGACCTTTCCTATGAGCAAATTCTTAGGATCTTCTTCAGTATGCAGATTGTATAATTCAAATAGTCTGTCGTCACTTTGAGGAAAATCTTTTTGTTTAACTATTAATCAATGTCAAACAATCGTTCTAACTCAATTATTCCTTTCAGAATGTTATTATCTCTGGCTTGGGTCAATTCTTCATCTTGAATTTCAATGTCAAGGTGATCTATCTTTTCAATTATTTGTGTTTCAAAAATACTGGAATTAGTGATGAATTCCAATATGTGTCAGTCATCTTCAAATACCTACAAATTAGTAACATTATCTAGAACTGAAGGTAGATGTACAAATTCAACTATAAATCTTTTCAAATCTAAGGTCTCTAGAGGTTCTAGAGTACTGGCAATAGTAGCTGAAGCATTAACTCTTTGATTAAATCTTCTAGGGATATGAGTAATATTGAATCCGTCAAAATCTTCTATTAAATCTCATACTTTGTGTCAATAATTGGATAATCTCTTGTAGTGGAAAATATACTGCTTTCAGACTTGTCTAACCACCATTTCTGAATCACCAAACACTTTAAGGATTCTGACTTTCTTCTTGATTGCTAGGATTGGGCCATGTATAAGGGCTTCATATTCTGCCACGTTGTTAGTACATTGAAATTGCAATTGATAAGTGGCAAGAAAAGACTTACCTTGCGGGTTGATAAGTTCAACTCCAATTCCAATCCCTTGTTTTGATTTAGATCCATCAAATTTAAGAATCCAAGCTTGATCATCTGTAGCTAGTGCTTTACCATTTTTTGGTATCATTGGATTAATCTTTTCAGTTTGTATGTCTCAAACTTTGTCTTTATGTATTTCTAATCTAGTTATTTTGACCTTATCATGTTCTGGGGAATACCAATTCTCAATTCTATGAATTATCTCTAGACACATCATACAACTATTTTATGAATGTGTGGCATTATGCAACCTACACCAATCCTGCAACAATAAAAAATTTAGTGAAATTTTAATTTTACTGCTCTCCTGAGCTTTTGCAATAATACTCTTCTGAAATTTATCATAGGGACTATTATCTTCTTCAAAAGAATCATAATTTGATTCAATTAAAACATCTGTTCTAGGAGTCAATTCGTTAGGTTTCTTAGCATCGCAGGTGAAAACTTCTTCAATTTTAACTCCTGAACTTCGTATTTTGTAAACTCCTGGTTCTACATTGACGTATAGAACTTCATTTTTCTGATTATAATCTGTAATCATGTATTTCATGTGTGGTTCTCTTTCAATCTTGATTTGATTAGGAACTCCCTTCCATGGTAACCACATATGTGAGAAATCAGTAGCCATCTATCCATTAAATTTTTTAGACCAGTCTCTGCTCAAAAGAATACCATAAGTGTCGGGTATCTCCACGACTTGAATGTAAATGTAATATTGGATTCTAGGATCAAAATCCAATTGAATGTGAATATTAGTCAACTCTTTGACTATATTTACCTCAGTTTTATCAAGTTGAGTGACTTTCTTTAAATAACTTGCCAGAGTTAACCCTAATGTTTGACATATGGATAAAGGCATCACGTTAGTAGACACTCCAAAGTCTACTAAGCAATTATGAATGTTCTCAAAGTGATAAAAAATGGTGGAGACTCCAATTTTCCTTTGTAAAAGGCTACTTGCACATTTGCTATGGGAACAATGTTTTTATCTTTTTATCTTAGCCTAACTATCTCTCACCTGAATATCTTTAAATTTGCTTTCTTTAGGGAAATCTTCTAGAGTATTTAAGAAATCTTTCTTGATCATAGGTATCTTGACCAATTTTGATAGAGAAAGGCTAATCTTTACCTTTTTATTTCTTCCGCTAAATAATTAGTCAAATTTTTTTGGTCAGCGAAATCTATCTTTTCACCTTTTGAAGTACTTGATGAATTTTAGTGAGAGGTTACTTTAGATAACCCTGGGTTATTGCTTGATTTATCATTAGGTGGAGTATTAAAGTTATTAGGTGGGATAGATTGTGTTAAAGGCCCATTGAATTTACCTCCACTATTAGCGTTATTCCTCATGTTGTAATTATGTCCCTTCTGATATTGTTGAAAAGCATGAATTTTGTCAATTTCTTCTTGAGGCACATTTTCATCCTAATAGGGAAAGGTATATGTTTTGAATGCCATAGTTGAATTATCACTTTCATATTCACGAGCGCGACTTGTGATAACAATAGATCATTTGAAACATTTATAACTTTCCAAGGCTAGAGCAGAGTCATATCCTACTAGAACTAACTCATTTCCCTTAGGAGGATGGGAATCACAATGTTCATTGTAATGTGTAGCAGCTAGAAAAATGTTGGAAGCAATTTTAAATTATGAACAATCTACTTCAGCATGGGTATTTGTATTATGAACTCTACACCAATTATTCATCGCAAGGTCAGCTAAATTCACTTTCGATGTAGACTTTTCATCAGTTGAGTCAAGGTTATCTAAAGGCATAGATACTCCCCCATTATTAGGTTGTGTATTCCAAGGTCTAGGTGGCCTAGGAGCATTATACATCCAATTTTGCGAATTCTGATTATTATTCTAAGCATAGAAATTTTGATTCCTTAATTGTGTAGCCTTTGTGGTTAATCTTTTGAGTTGAGCTGTAACTTCTTTCATGTCTTCCTTTTCCTCAAAAATATTGACATTTTGATTTTCTTGAGTTTGCAAGAAAAAGGAATTTCCATTAGGACGTAGCTCTGTAATAGCTGGACCAAGGTGAGGGATTAAATCTTGATTATTTCCTAATTGAAAGAAAGTACTTTGAGGAAATGTCCCATTCTGGACCACTGAGGGATAAACATTAGGAGCTATAGGATGACCTACAGGAACTCCATTTACATTTGGGGTAGGGTAAATATTGAATTTGTTTCTGCCATTCATGGATTATCCATTTCTAAGGTGTTTCATTTCTAAATTCACAATTACGACTTCAACATAGGCTTCTAGTAAAGTAGTAGGAGGATTTGCTCTTCGCTTCACAAACATAGCAATTAAAGGATCTACTGTTGTATAATAAATGGTGATAGCAAACAAATTATCCACTACATAAGGTGCTTGTAGCCTAGAATAAGCCTTTTTAAACCTATCATTAAAAGTAGTTATAGGTTCTCCTTCAAACCTCTTAATTTGAGCAAATTGATGATATAACAAAGTAGGGTCAGTCGGTGTTCTAAATATGGCTAAAAATTGAGTTTCCATGTCCTGCCATGATCTAATAGAATTATGAGGTAGGTTGATATACCACTGGAAAACTTCATCACTTAGGGTGTATGGGAACAACCTACATACGATGTCTTCATGTTGAATCCTCTATCTAAAGCATGTATCCTTGAATATACTAATATGTTCTTTTGCGTCTTTGTGGAAATAATACTTAGGACACAACTTGTTGAGATTTTTTGGTAAATTGTTGAATACAACAAATTGAATCAGTGACTCCACATTAAAGAATGCCATCACTATGGGAGGTGGTGGTATAACAACAGTTGGATTTTTTGAACTCACACTTAAACTTCCAAAATTTTGAGGTCTAGATGATGTTTGACCACTAAGCTCGACTAAAGTCACACGAGGATCACCAGATCGAGATCTAGTAATTCTATGGAAATCCATTTTAAAACTTAACAAAACCAAAAATGACAACAATAGGCCCTCCTAGCGCTAGTTCCTATTGACAACGATTTTACTCGCAGCAAATAGGGCGAATAAATTCTTCACAGACAAGATCGAAAAGAGCCTATCCTTCTTGAAAGATATGGAACAAAGACAACCTAAGAGGGGATTCTGCATTAACATGGAAAAGATTGGCTTTCGTTCAATCCCAAGTCTTTGATAACTAGGTCATGGTTGCACTAGGGTCACTTTTGGGTACTGATGTGATATTGTTGTTAATCTCAAAGGGACTACGGTTATTTCTAGTTTTGCTAGGAATTATAAACATTACACACAAAATTTCCACTTCATTCATAAAAATAACATCATGAAATCAAGAGATTAACAATAATATTTCATGAACATCACAAATTCTTTGCTATCACTTAAGTAGATTTAGCATTAAGCATTCAACAATTTTATGGAAAACAAAAAAAAAATATTTTCAATAAAAATTCATCCATTCATTTGAATTTAGAATATTTTCAAGAATTTAAACATCTACTCTAAAATAAAGCATAAAACACTGAAAATTAAAAGTTTCTCCCAGTTATTCTCCATGGATGCCCTAAAGAATCAATTAAAATAGAGCAAACCGCTTTATACTTCACCAAATCGCTTCACAACTACATATAAAATGGTGCAAGCTTTTAAAGAGAGGGGTTTCGTTTCTGGACAATGAGTAGGTTTTGTATGCACCCTTAAACGATGAAACATACAATCTTGTTTGGCTGAACTAACAAAGCCAACTACAAAAGATACTGAGATAGGTAGCTATCTAATAAGGTCTAATATTAATCAATGTATACGTGCATACAAAGTTTTATGCCAGAATGGTTCAAAAAATAGGAAAAAAGAACAAAACTTAAAAGTTTATGCTCCTCTGACATCCACATATTATGAACTTAAAATAAAAATAAAGCATGAAACAACCTTTTATAGGAACAAGACCCTAGAAGTTCAACTTAAAATTCTATCCAGAGAATCAGAAATAACAAATTAAAATGTGGCATGTGGCATCTATGAACTGTCATCAAGAATATTCTAGACTAAGTCAAGGCTTTGACTTCAGCAACAATAACACTTTCACTTCATGCTCCATCACAAACACTTTGCATATGTCAAGGCTATTGGCTTCTTTCCAAAATACCAGAATAAGGAACTTCAACCGGGACTAGGATCAACCTACAAACTCAAAATTGTAAACAAAAATAAACTTCCATCACACTTTGGTGTCCAGTATCCGGTTCTTCATCTTCTCACTTATGACTCGGGCTTCAAGATTCTTTCTTCACCTTTCTTCAATTGATACTCTCATAAAATATTTAATACTTGATGCAGACGTTCTTTTGAAATCCCTTGTATTGCCTTCCAAGTGAGCTTGAGCCTAATATACTCTTCATATACTTGGAGTATAATACCATTCTTCTGCACTTTGTCTGCTTCATATTTGGCTATAGTGTTCCTGCACTGTATAATTTCATCAATAACCTCCCACGTTAACAACTGAACAGGGTCTCTATTTATTCTTTCTATCTATTCCTTAAAGGCTTTAGCTTCTTTTCCTTCCTGTCCTAATGTTTGGGGATCATAGCCTTGACGTGCTAGTATTTCAATAAATTCTTGATTTTCACCAATCAATTTTCTACATTCTTCAGTGACCTTTTTGAATCCTTCGATACATTGTATTAACATGTCACCTTCCCATTTCAACCGTTTCTTCCATTTTTCTGGGAATGGAAGTTCTTGTTCTGATAGTACATCACTTTGTATTAACTCTTGGATATTTAACTGTATGAGAATTTCAATGTTTCACCTTTCTTCAAAAACTTGCTCTTGGCAAAATCTGTATTCATTTTCAAATCATCTTGATTTCTAACTCTTGCTTCCAAGATGAGTGTCCAAGGTTAATACTTATTATCTTGTATTCCTTAGGCATAATTTGATGTCTATCTTTATCAATTGTTGGAGTAGCTATCTAGATAGTTTTGTTACCATTTGTATTTCTTTGTATGACATGTTTTGTCTTTGCTCTACGCCTAGGTTTAGGAGTGTTTACTTCTTGTATGAAATTATCAAGATTTAGAGGTAATACTTCCACTTCCATTAGGGAAGCCAATTCCCCGATCAACCAATCAGGTGTATCATCATCTTGCTCCACCTGTGTAACATTTCTTTGTTCTTGTTTGCCACTTGATTTAGGAACTTATTCTCTTTGACCTGTCACATTTTCTGAAATGAGAATTTCTTCAATAATTTTTTGCATAGATTCAGGATTAGTAGGGTTTGACACTGTCTCCTCTATTTGAAGACTTATATTTTCCTATCTATCCAGATTTTCAACTTCATCATCTCTCTAAACATTACTTTCTTTATTCATTGCTACATTAGGATTCTCTTCATTTTCAATTCCATCACCTAAAAACTGCATAGCCTCCTCTTCTTCAACTTCAATCTCTACTTCATCATGGCTTTTCTTTGGTTCTTCAAAGACCTATGATCACTCATTAACATTTGGCACATTCCCAAGTGAAGGTTGGGAATCAAAAGTATCTTCAACAATTCTTTCATCAATAGGATCTTGCATTGCAGTCTCCCCTGTTTCCATCTCAAGTACATTAGGATTTCCCACCTCTGAGGTGAGTGTTCCTTGTATAAACTCTTCTTCTTCAACATTTATAGGATTAGAATCTATATCTTGAATTTCTTTTGTCACTGGGTGTACCATCGGTTTGTCTTTAGACTTCTTTTCTTTCACTTTCTCCCACATAGCACCCCATTTGTCCACATGTTCTTTGATTTTAGCTTCATCTTCTTTAGAAATTTCCTCCAAAACCACAGGATTCCCTCCCAATGCTTGTTTCATACTAGCCATATTCACAGAAGGGGAAGAAGTAAACAATGTTGCAGCCCTTTGAGATGCAGACTTGGTTTGTGCACCAATATTTTATGTTACTCCTACTTCTTCATCAATAATCACTCTAGTTCTTGGTTTTGTTGTAGAGGAAGATGCTCCTTTAGGTATTACTTTTGATTTATCTTTACCTGTCTCTACATCTTTCTATTTGTTAGATGGTTTCATGGGAATTTCTTATCTTGCAATTTCAAGGGTTCTTTCTTCAATTCTTATACTTGGAGCCACTTTACTAGTTTTCCTTCTATTCTTAGTAGGCTCTCCACTCTCAAATGTTGTTTCATCTCTTTGCTTCCTCCTTTTATCTTATGAGAATGTGGGCTCAATTCCTCTTTCTCTCAAAGCTTTACAAAAATCATCAATCTAGTGTTGAGTATATACACTAAGACTAGTCTTGTGAACTCATCAATTGATGTCATATCTTCATCATCAAAGCTTGGGTCTGGGATATGTTCATCATATACCCTGTCTTCATTATAGAACTTGTTCAACACCTGGCCATCATCCTCTTCCAACTTATCTAAAATGTCATGAAGCTTGAGAATCTGGGCAGATTCTAGAGACAATCTTTCATATTTTCTTCTTCTTACCACGTGCTCATCTTCACAATTAAGCCAATAATCTTCTAAATGTGGCACATGAGCACGAAAACCAACTATATTCTTGGCAATATTTCCTTCAATATCATAGTATATTCTCTAGAGTGGGAACTCTTCAAAATGGTATATTCTTAATTCTTCTTCACACAAGTCAGTCAATTTAATTACACTACACTTATAGTTTCCTATTGCAATGGGAAATTTAAAAGAGAACTTCTTGCGAGCATGGCTATAAAGGGCCTAAGACGGTTTCAACTGTCTCACCAATTCCAATAAAACAATTTTATATGTTGGGTACCTTGGCAGCATGAATGGATGTCCATCAAATCCCTACGCTCTAATATAGGAGTAAGTAGGGAACTATATGTACCAGCCTCCCATTGGTCGAATGGCACTTTGTGCTTCTAGGGATAATCTTTCGGCTTTATCACCTTTGATTGTTCTGACCAATTTCATGGAAAACAAATCATTGAATTTCTTGTAATCATCTTTATATCCATGGTTGGTGATTTGGGGTAGATGTGCATATATCAAACTATTTCCTACCTTAGTGCCCAAAGTACCAATCTATTTCAACCCTTGTTTATTGGCCCTCATAACACATTAGTAAATAACATATGATGACATATAAAAGAACCTAGTTTTGGGAAATGTAGTTACCTATTTGTATAATCTGTCACTTATCAACTTTCCCCAATGCAATTGCACGGGACCTTCCATCAGGCTGGATATTATTACAAACATCCAGGGTTCAAATTTTCTTGCATCCCTTAAACTAGCTACTCTTCTCAACAAAGTTATAATATCTTGTATTTCTTGTTTGAACATAGACCTTTGAATTACCTTGGTATGTGGTGTAATTGGCTCTTGGCACCATTGGGTACTCATAATTTCTCTATTATGCTCTTCAACATTCTGATATGTCTTGCTCTTGGCCTTTATATCAACATTATACATTTGTGTGTAAATGGGGAGACTAAATGTGTATATGATTCCTTTCTGTGATAGGTCTACATAAATTCTTCCTTCTTTCTCAATGACCCTTTTGGCTGGGTTATAATAATTTATACATTGCATAACTAATTTAGGGGCCTCCATTGCTAGTAGAAACCCTCTTGCCAAAAGTAACCCATTTGTCGCAACATTCTTAATACATTGAGAAGCATTTTCTTGTAATACCTATGAATGGATTTCAATATCAGAAGGCCATCCCATATGAGTGTTTGTAACCACTACATTGATCCGTATGGCTTGTGAATTACAGTATTTGAATTCATCTTCTAGCCTTGTGTTAGAAGTACTCATTTTCTCTGGTGTACTCTGCATTTTCCAGAATGTGTGTCTTGTGTGCGAGTTAGGGTTAAATTTAACCAAAATTTATAGTTTATAAATTTTCAATTAATTTTTGATTAAATTTAGAAAATTAGAGAATAATTAACATTTCAACTTCTTAATGGAAACACCATTATCGAGATCTTTCAGCTTAAAAATCACTTAACATAATATCAGTTATCTAAAACATATTTGGTTCTAGTTGATAATGATGATCTTTCAGAATGCAACTTCAAAACCCTTGGTAGCTGTGTTTTGGTTTCTCAAAATTTACCTCTCCTTGCGTGCCAGTGTCATTTTGTTACTTCAATGTCCTTCACAAATTTGCAATATGACGCGAAGTGGAGTGTTGCAAAAGACATTGCATGCTTGAGGTGGTGCCAAGTACATAGGTAGTTCGCCACCTTCATTAATTCCTTGTTATTTCGCAATAATTCCTCAAATAAAGGTGTGATCATTACGAATTAGGGTCCAAATCACGAACACCTAGATTTCTGTGCAGGCTCACTACTAGAGAAGAAAGATGATGCAATGATTATACGTGGCAATCAGATGTCACACTGATTCCTTGTGAAGTATATTCCATTAAAGATACGTGATCAATTGATGATCACCGGGATTGAGGCTTTCTAGTATTGATCTTAAAAAAAAAACACACCAGGATCTAGGAATTACCCCTAAGCTTAAGAAAGAGAAAACTGGAACAAGAGAAAAGACAAGAAACCGAGTCCAAGAGATATATTAACAAGTTTCAAAACAAACTCTCTAGTTTCTAACTTCCGAGTAAGAAAAGGAAATAATAAAAAATACTGCACTCCGATAAAAAGGAAACTACCAAGATTGACGACTCTAATCAATGAGATACTAGGCAGAGCTAAAATTACATGAAGATACGAACTCCCTTGGTGCAAACACAGGACTCTGGGATTCCGATTTCTAGTAATATGTTAAACTTTGTGAAAAGACCAAAACACTGAATCTGGGAAAAAAAAGGATAAAGAAACAAAGAGGCCAATAAAAATTGAAAGAAAGATCTGTAACCAACCGAGCCACAAAACAACTCCAAAGCAAACAAAAGCAAAAAGGAACAGGGGAAAGGAAAAAAAAGGGGTCCACATTTTGCCAAGGGGAAAAATGGGGCATTTTGTGAGACCACACAACAATCACTACATGAGTTTATATGTCTCAACTCATCTCATCCATTGATCTTCAACTTTCAATCTTGACCCTTGATTTCATTCATCCCCATATCAAAGACTAAAAACACTTAGCCATTTACACAAATTACAATCTTTGAGGAATTACATACCATTATGCTGTCAAAATTACTTTGAGTACACATTGAAAACGTTATTACCGGATAAATCTCCACGTCAAGCTTGTCAACATACTTGGATTTTGTCAAATTTCAAGTAGGTATGAGTTCTTAGGCCCTAATATTGATTGTTGTATGATTTATGTATTTTTCTAGGTTTTGTCAGTATTTCATTGCACTTTAAGTACATTTTTCACTACACACAAGTCTCTTCACCTATAACAAACCTTCTTAGAGTCTTTCAAAAAACACCCTTCCCATAAGGAAAGAACCTTGCTTTAATAACTAATGCAAATGAGATCCATGGGTTCCTAATGAATGGATATCTAAGTCTTACAACTTAAAATAGACAACCCTTAGGAAAACATAAAATAATATAAGACAACTCACACTCATAAACAAAAAGATTATTTCATTAACATGAAAGCAATGTTATAGGTTTACAATGGTGCTTAGCCCTAATTTTCAGTGAAGCCCTAGGCTGTCACAGTCATGCACTATCCAATTCATGAATTTAGAATTCTCTCTTCCTATCTATCTACCCTCACTACCTTAGGATGATTATCCATTAGTCTAACTTTACAACTAAAATTAGTTGTACTTATACCTATACGGGATCTAAAATTTCATACCCTCAACCTTTTTATTGCCTAAATTTAAACCCACCTACTCTACGACTTCTATATATTCTCTAATAGAATTATATTTATTTTGACATGATTTTTAAGTAACATGTTATGTTAATTTAAATTATTCCCATCACCCCCTCTATCACCATATAATTTAATGCACCATTGCACATTCCCTTTGAGAATTTTTTTCTTACGATCTTGATGATGCTTGCTTTCAAGCCTCTTTATCTTTAATATTTATATACCTCATACCTACATGCCTTCTTTGTATCATTTATCACACTTGAAACATGTGTATCCCATATCTATGCCCAACACTAGTCTCAAACTTTCATACTATAACCTACCATTGGGCTCTGACATGCACCTATTCCCTTTCTATATAGGCACCTTTTTACATGTCCTCTTAGGGCCATGTTCCTTAGAACCCTAGGAATAGTGTCCCCAACCTCCATCAATCGCAAGATCATGGGTTAACCTAAGATGGTCCTATAACACCTTTGGTCTCAAAAAGCCTCAAATTTTGTAGAAAGGGTTGAGGATCCTTCTTTAACTTTGCTAATATGCTTTGTTGCTTGATATTACATAATAAATAATACCCAATTCATGATGCTATTTTGCCTCCAATTGACATGTTGAACCTTACATGCATGAAGTGTTATCTTAGCCCCTTTAGTTGGACTCTTCAACTTTGAGACTAAAAATCTCCCACTTGCATAGATCAACCACTTCCCCTTTTAGGCATTGGCCAAATTAATTTTAGATTTACCATTGTGAGAGTTTAAGAAATACTATTTCCCCTACAAGAATGATCTTTATTGGTTCTTTCTTTGAATATATATCACATATCTTTCATATAAATATGAACTCCCAAGGATCACACCACAAATCTCCAAGGAAACTATGTCAAAAAGAATTTCATCAATAAAATCTAGTCAAAATTCAAACCATTACTTGCATTACTTTATAAATTTTTACCTACACGTAATCCTTCAACCATCTCAAGGAATAATGACGTGGGTATTCTATTACTTTTATACTAATGTCTTCAACCAAATTACAAGGAATTATATTTTATTGAGGGTACAAATCAAATAAAGAAACACTTTTTTTTTACCTTTGACTTCCACCTTAATATGGAATAACTTAGTGAGTTGGGTGAGTGCATGGAAATTGTGTAAAAGAAAGTGGCCAAATGGTTGTTTTTATACATAACATGCTTTTTATGTGTTAAAAATCACATAACATGATCATGTTATGGATTGGTAAATACCAATCCATAATTCTCTCACATATTGTGCCCTATAAAACATGAGCATGTTTTGTTGCTTATAAAATGCCCTCACATTTCATCTTTACTCCACATATCTTAATACTATTATTTTTCATTCTTATATTGTTATAACTCTTTATTCCAAATTTTTATCATATTGATCTTATATTAGGAGAATTGTGTCTTTTCACCCGTTACATGCTAGGTTTTATTGTTATACTTGATTAATTAGATTTAAATCACCTAGATTATAAATTTTCCTATGCTCATTGCAGCATATTGTGAAAATATTTTTTTTCAATTGGGTTCACTAGCAATCTCATTAGATTCTTCTCTCGAAATTCCCCTTGTAGCTCTACCATCAAATTGAACACTTAGATTCATGAATTATTAGTATTGAAGGATGATCTCTAATGTTGAGCCTTTTGGGCATGTACAAGTATATAATAGGTCTTCAACTAAAGAAGAAATTGTGTATATCTTTAATCTTTTCTTGGGTATCAAAAACCTCTTGATATAGATAAGATATATTTGCATGAGCATCATCGTGAAAAGGAAAAACATCTCTAAGGTACTCTTGGCTCTTAAAATAACCAAGACAATACAAATTATGAGTTAGGTTGAAGTAGTATGAGGAAAAATTTCCAAGAGAAACATAAAGAATTGATGAGAGAGATAAAAAGAGATAGAGGGAGAGGGAGAGGGAGAGGGAGAGAAAGAGAGAGAGGGAGGATGGAGAAAGATAGAGAGAGGGAGAGACATAGCGATATAGACTGCAAGAGAGATAAAGAGGGCGAGGGGAAAAGATAGAGCTCGATAAAGAGTGAAAGGGAGAGAAAAATAAAGAAATAGTGAATGAGAGAGATCAAAAGAGGTAGATGGGGGGTGAGTGAGGGATATAGAGAGATAAAGGGATGAAGGGAGAAAGATGGGGGAGGGAGAGAAAGGCGTAGGGAGGATAAAGAGATATGAGAAGAAAGGGAGAGAATAGAGAAGTAGAGGGATAGATACATAAAGAGATCATGAGAGAGAGAGATAAAGAGATAGAGAGGGAGAGGGAGAGGGAGAGGGAGAGGGAGAGATATAGAGGGAGATGGAGAGACATATAGAGATAGTGAGAGAGATATATAAAGAGATATAGGGGGAGGGAGATAGATAAATAAAGAGAGAGTGAGAGATATAGAGATGCACAGAGGGAGAGAGAGGGAGAGAGACAGAGTGAGAGAGTGAGATAGAGAGAGATAGTAGAGAAATGGAGTGGGAGAGGGAGGGAGAGATAAAGAGAGATGCATGCTATATATATAGAGACATAGAGAGGGATAGAGATAGATAGAGATGAATAGTAAGAGAGAGAGGGAGAAGGATATAAACATAAAGAAATAGCGAGATAGAAAGAGATAGAAGAGAGGGAGGGGGATTGAGAGAGATTATAAAGAGATAAAGAGGGATGAAATGAGATAGAGAGGGGAAAGATAGAGATAAAGAAAGAGGGATGATAGAGAGATAGAGAAAGAGAGGGAGAGAGCGAGAAGAGGGAGATACATAAAGAGATAGTGAGAGATATAAAGAGATAAAGGGAGTGGAAGAGATAAAGAGATAAAAAGGGAGAGGGAGACACACACACACACATATAGGGAGAGATAAATAAATAGAGAGAGAGAGAGATAAAAAGGGAGAGGGAGAGATAAAAAGAGACAAGAGATGGAGAAACAGAGATAGATGAAGAGGGACAAATAGAGAGAGAAGAGATAGAGAAGGATAAATATAGATACAAAGGGAGAGAGAGGGAGTGTTTAGTTTTAAGAAATGGGACTGCATTTTTATTAAACATCACATTTTATGTTCTACAAAACATATTCGTGTTTTGTGGAGTTCATGAAACACATGACTGCATTATATGTTTAAAAAAAATGATCACATTTTTTAGTCAAAAAAAATTCTCACCCTTTTTGCTTTGGAATAGGTTTGGATAATAGGCCTAAAGGCTTGGACTATTAATTTGGCTCCATTTCACATATTTTTACCTTCAATAGAGTTTCTCAATTTGCACGTGATTAGGTTTACACATTGTATAGCGATACTTGATAAAATTACCACCAAAATTTTACATGTCTTATTAGCTTTCTAATCATATTTTTTTATATTTGAAACATATAAACATATTTATTTTAAATTTATTTTACTAATATTTCTATATTCTTCAAATACATACGTATTGATTTTCTTTATAACTTTTGATCTACTTATCAAAATTAAAAAAAAAAAAGGATTATTCAACACTCCATTCTTTACACATTAAATATAATAATTACAATTTTTATTATTTTTGTGAAAGTTATGTGACACACACACTCATTGATGCAATTTTTAGGATGCATCCACTTTGAAAATCACAAACAAAATATATTCAATAAAAAATTACAAAAAAATTATACTTTAAGTATTCACTCTTAACTATATTTCTGCCAATTAGTTTAAAAAAAATACTAAATGCAACAAAGAAAAGGCCCAGGTACACACTAGGCACTATTATATTTTAGTGAGAAAAATAAAAACATTTTTGTGTGTGTGCAACATTTCATCCTCTTAATCTTAACTATTTTCTTAAAACTTTACTAGTTTGGAAATTAAATTTAAAGTAGGTACAATTTTTGTTTTTGTTGTATCTTCAAAGTTTGAGTGGATGCATCTCAAATTACTCATCCAAGTTGAGGTTTGGCCAATTTCAAGAAAAAGGTGGCCACTTTTGACCCCCTTTTTGTATACCATTTCCATGCACTTACCCAAATCCTCTTGGAGTTCCTCCACCACCAAAAAAACACTTTTTTAAGGTAAGAAAAGAAAGACATTCATTTAAATTAGAGATCCCACTTGTCTCTTTTTATTTGTCCATGTAGAATAGTTAAAATGGGATATTTGATATAAATGAATGTATTTATTGTTCTAGCTTAAAAGAAGCACATTTTTTATGAGTGGAGGAACTCCAAGAGGAGCTCACTAAGTTGTTCCATATCAAGGTGCTACTCATCATGCCTAGCTTTATCACAATGTGGATAGTGAGTTTTTCTCTTATATTTACCTTATTTTATTGACATGGAAGTAAAATTCTTTCTTTCCACCATATTGTTATTCATCACCTTGTTTCAAGTAGAAGGAACCCCCTTTTTTCCAACTTGAGGTAGTGATAAGGCATACACCTTATCAAATATTATGGGGTTTATCCATGAGGATTGCTCTTTACAATGTTTAATTAAACCTCCCAAATTCTTGATCAATGCCTCTCTATTTGTTCTCTTCAAACAAGTAAGGGAATTATTTCTTAGGCCAATCAACCCTTTTTGATATTTCTTGTGTCCTTAAATTCTTGTCTATTCCACCCTCAAAAAAGAAAATGAACAATTTCCTAACATAGATGTTATTTCCCTAGCAATGCCCTTATTTGGAAGGTGGCAACAACAAATATCCATGATAACTTAAAATAAACTACCCAATATATCACCCACACAAACCTTGTTGGTAACTAAAATAACCACTACCTAGAAAACGATGACCTACTAACATGGAAGAAGATAAGTTAACTACTAGGGTGAAAATTACTTGTCATGGTTTTAAGGTGAAGAAACAACCTGATTATGAACCACATTTCACTCTGATAGCTATTATTACCTATAATGAAGACCATATGTAGCTAGGACAAAGTCATAGTGTTGCTTTGATAAGACACACGATTGTTACTCTGTAATATACTACCCCAAACTTTTTAACTACTACTATTCACTTAAAAATGACTTGCAACAAATATATATGTGTGTGTGTGTGTGTGTGTGTGTGTGTGTGTGTGTGTGTGTGTGTGTGTGTGTTATAGGCCACCAGTAAGATGCATATCAACCCGCTCTCCAAACACATACTCATTGTCCATCCTTTTCCAACACTCATATCATTACTATAAGAAATAATAATTGCCTCCAATAATGATCCTAGTAGAAGGTTTTCTCCCAAATACCTACACAAGATGAACACTTCAACCATGAATAATCCCATGCCATTAAAAAGATAAAGGAATACCTACAACATGTTAAAAAACACCTACAACAACTCAACCTACAATTTTAGTCTTCAAAAGTGATCTTCCCTTTGATACAAGTATACTTTTAGCATAACAAACACCTTCAATATTGTTGTAAGTGACCTAAAAATGTATTGTAAGTGAACAAAAAAGATAAACCTAATTGATCTAAACAACTTGACCAAATTTTAAATTAGTAGAATATCTAGGTGTCTTTCACTTATGTATCATGGAAGGTGAAGAATTTGTTGGAATTGTTAATGCCTTCCATCTTAAGAGATATTATGTTTAGATTTGTCCTAATCATGCACTTTGCATTTTATGCTAGTACAATATCTCATTATCTTACAACATATTTTTATTTTATCATTCTCAAGAGATTGATTTCACCTTTATTGAACTTTGTTTCATCCTCTTCACATACTGAAGCTATCTATGATCTCCTTTAAGCCTTATTTATCTACATTATCATATGTTGACTAGAAGCCTTACAATCAATTTGTGTTTATATTTTCCCAATCTCCCCCACAATATTGATGACACTTGTTTACTCTAGATGTTTATAGTTAGACCCTTAGTGTTTACACATCATCAAAAGTTGAGTTCCAAAGAGTTAGCTTACTATTAAACTACATTGACAAAATAAAAATTATGACTCATTCCAGTTAAATGAATAAATATTACTCACTTGATCTATTCTTAGGTCATGAGACTTTACATCTTCCTAGTTGCATGGGATCAAATCCTATATAGGGGAAACACTATAAACACAAAAATTGAAAATATTCAAAAAAGAAAACATTTAAACTTAAAGAAAAAAAGAAAAAAAACATGATGGAATACAAATCCTTTCCAATTGACCAAAATAACTATAAGTAGATTCCTCTTGATTGATTTTCCCCTTCCTCTTGGTTTGGCCTATTAACTATTTTAGATTTGAGTCTAAGGGGAGTTTGCAAGTTGATGATGCATATCTCCACTTATTGAATCACTACATGGATTAATATTGATCTCTCATCCATCATTCTATCCCAACCACTATTCCCATGCCTTAGATTACTTATCTTACTTCATCTTTAGCATCCAATGATATTTGAACACTACTAGAAAACATATTTTTGATAAGTTTTGCATTATCTTGTGTGTAGTTCTTGCATTGATTGTTGCATATCACACACTTTCACTGCATTCATAAGTAACTTAATAGTTATGACATTCATACAAAATAAATAAGAATATTTGTTGTCTACCAAAACCTCCTCACAATATTGGTGTATAATTGAAGTGTGGCATTCTAGATCTATATGCCATTGGCTGGTTATGACTCTCTCTCTACCAACTTCTTGTCTTTTCTAGCATATATCTTAGTTTTGGCATTTGAGTTTTTCCATTACCCTTTAAAGCAATTTTGGCTTGGGAGGTAAGTCATTTTTCTTTGGAGATTTTTTCTCTCCCACTCTTTCATTTGGGTTCTTGATTTGGAAGTTTAAAAGGCCCTCCTTTTTACATGAGTTAGCTTTCACTTTGGTTAGTTTGTGTTCTTTCTTTATTTCTTTTTCATAACATTTTGGGATTTCCTTTGGGAGTAGTTGTAATTTCTCCTTTTCCTTTTTGTTTCATGTAGTTAGATTTACTTTTAATATTTTCCTTTTTTTGTGTTTTCATATCACATTACTACTCACACTTTACGTTTAGTTTAGTTTAGTTTTACTTCATTTTATTCACTTGAGATTTGCCTCACTTCCTTGTAGCACATGTGCTCTCTTATAATGTATTTAGTTCCTAGGTTGGTTCTTTTACAATTTTTGGTATATTGTTGGACTAGCCCTCTTTTGTGGTACTCAACAAAAAATCGGGTAGGTATCTTCTATATCTCATATAAATGGTGAGTCATGTTGTCCTTCATTTTACTAAGTATTTTTTTCTACCCTTACCATTTTGCAAGAGTTAGAGGGTTGCATGCATGGTATAGGTAGAATTTAGTGACCCCACAATCATGTTTGATAACATGTCAAAAATTACACACTACTATAAGGTAACTACATGTAAGCATGGGTCTATGACCCACCCCTTTCCTATGTTTCAAAAGATAGTGGTTGCTTAGTCATTCAACTCACCTATTCCAAGAAGGCAATATGTACACACTCATTTTTATACCTTTTTGCATCAAGCCAATATTCTAGTTGGATGATGTTTCATATTCTACAAAGTTATTTGTAACACATTCAAAATAGATCGCTCTCTAATCCATTACCTAGCTTTTTCATATTCATAGTTCATCCTTCTAGTCTTCCTTAATACCCCTCAAATTTCTCATGCCTTAGTGACTCCTATTGCAATATTTTTGTTCTCTTAATATACTGAATTCACCATCTTTAGTGAAACTATTTCTTTTATTACGTGGTGGGTATGAAACCGCCATGGTTCAATTACTATCCCAATGGTTTCATTTTTTGACACAATAGTCTCAATACCAAAGTGGTAGTTTTGAAACTTCTTATTTATTAAAGGTGGTTATTTCATACAATTAAGATGATAAAAGAGAATTCAAAGTGTTTCATCTTCCCAAACTATTGTGAAATGCCTCTCCCAAATATAACTTCATGTGATGCCTCCTTGTTTGATCCCCACACCTTTTCATTGAATCCACTTACAAAGCTACCTCCCTTATATACTATGATAGTCCTTTGATTATCCTAGTTCACTCTCGTTATATGTTTTATCCATACTTGAATCAAATAAGTGATTGGTTTTATATAAATTGTTATACTTTGGAGTGCTTCTAAGGACTTCTTTATTTTATCTTTAAAATATTAGTTGAAACTTGCTTCAAATGTATGGACATGTAGTGCATTGGTTTGATAGGTGTGCTTTTCATTTGATTTTACAGTTAATTTAGTAGTTTTTTGGTATTTTTATTTGATTATTTTGATTGTTAATGTGCTATTTTTATGTTGTTCATTTGAAATCTACTTAGTATTATTTTGTGTGTTCTTGGTTGTGTTTTTCATTTTCTTGTTTGGGTTAGGTTTTAAGGGCTTCCAAGCTTGTCCCAATCACCTTAGACTTGCCTAGGGATTTACCATTACAATCGGAGGACTTTGTTCTTCTCCCCTACTTATCCATCCAAATTATCTAGAAGTTTGTTGTGCATATTGGGGACTTCGGACTTTCCCTTTGCTTGTTGGAAATATTTTTAACCTCATTATTCCTCTAAAAAATCTTGCTACTTGGTTGCCTCCTACTCTTGGATAGTCTTAAATGCATTGAATATCAATTTTCCATCTTTGTGGGAGTCTGTAAGACTTTTTTGCTATCCCTGTCTTGGACAACCCATTAGCAAATTAGAAACACATATTTATACATCTTTACTTATTGTGCAAGTTTTTCTCAATCTTATAGGGTTTCAATGTTTGTTGTTCCATACTTGTGGTAGCCCACACACAATTGAAAATCATTGATAGACATATTACAAGCCTAATAAGGTTTAAATACTTGTTTAAACATTTTCATAGAAACCTTCCAAGGCATTTGTCTAGCCACTTTCACCCTCCTTTACACCACGATCATGTTGGTCAAGAATTTAAGCCGTGAATTGCTAAAGGAAACAACCCTAAAGGATACTCTCACATGAGATACATGGATTTGAGATCCAATTATTTATTTTCTATGAAGATATCTATGGACATGGACATACACACATAGAACAAAAATGCAACAAAATAGCTAAACAATAAATCATGGATGTACAAGATTAGAACTTCTCATTGATTTCACAATGAACTCATCACATAGAATGGCCTCCCTTCCCCAAAGGGCAAGGGGAAATTTGAAACCCTCTCTTCTCACCTCTCAATTCACAAAGACAAGATTTACTTCTCAACTCTTAATTTACTTATCAAATATCTCTTTAAGCCTCACACTACCCTCTTAAATTCTCTCTCTATATATGAATAGGAGGTATGCATATAAATATTCAAAATATAATTTTTTTACAATATTCTAATTAGTCGCCACATCTCTCAATAGTATGGGACTTTAATTAATTACATAATTATCAAGTCCTAATTAGTTACTTTCAATGCTAACATTCTCTTGACATAAATAGTGTATTTCATCCTTGGAATACTAGAATACAATATGAGGATGCTAAAATTTGCACTTCCTAACAATAATGGGTATAGGTACCACATCTCTCATGTGAGGTGCCTCCTTGCTCATCCAAACCAACAAAAAAGAATTTAGATTGGAATGACATCATAAAACACTCTATGAGAAACCAAATTTGAAACACACACACATGCCATTGAAATGGAGAAAATAAAGCAAGCCATATAGTCCACCATGTAAAAATGTTAAAAACATCTTATGCTCACTCCATAATACACTTTCATCAATTCATTGTAGCAATGTGACTTAGAAATAAATCTATAACTTTTTTATGTTGCACCAAACATATTTTATAATCGATAATATATATAAATTTGGGCATGGAAACAAATCAAATTGATTGTCCAAACCATAAATATTTTGTAGAAACTTAGAAAATTGCTTGGTGAAAAACATTCTATAATTGTCCATGATATCCATACAAGAAAGTAAACAAAGATAAATTACAAATAAACACCACACATACTAAATGCACCACACCATGTGCAAATTCATTATTGCCTCTAGCACACAAAACATCTTTGTGCAAATTTTCCCTTTTGCTTGTAACCTTGAAGCCCCTAATTATTGTACTAGAAAATTAACTATCTACACAACCTTCAAATTGTTGCATGCAACACACATGATAATGCATGTAGTGCTTGTGAAAAGTAAGTAAACCCAACAAATAGAGAGAAAACACAAATTGCATACAAACTAAAAATTAAAATAAAATTGGGTGGAATCTCTCTCTATCTATGTGCCAATTATAGTGAAATATGTCTTTTTGGTTCTTAAACTTTAGACTTGTGAAAATATTAAAATATGCTTATTTGTAGAAACCTTCATTATTTGGAGTATAAAATATGATTGGTCGATCTAACATTTTTTTTTTCTATAACAAGGGTGTCCTCACGACCCAGCCCAGTGGCCTAGCAACCCTTACCTTGGGTACCTGGAACTAATATTTTTGTATTTAATCATGTGTTTGAATAAACATAATGAACTCACTATTTTGATAGCAAAACATACACCACTTAGGTCAAGTAGCAAACTTAAAACTAAAGGAAAAAACAAATTTTAGGCCAAATGACCATACATACATTCAATACATGGTAAATTGCAAGCATAAGGGATACATGACGAGTTCTAAAAGGTTGATACATGACATATTATCATAGAGATAATATCATAGTTTTACATTTTATGCCTTGCATGTTTATTTTAGGAGCTTTAGTCATCACTAGACTTGTCATGTAGGCCTATTCATTTTTGTGTACTAAAATTGATGGAGGTTTAATAATTGAAATCTGAAATGAAATTTGTGATTAGAAAGCTATGACGACTAAATTTTAGGTGGTTGAATGTTTGGGACAAAATCACATTAGCAAGGCTAGACTTTAGAAGTACAATCCTATTTAAAAACCTACAATCCTATCTTGAAAAATTGCAATTTTGTCCAAAGTAGGAATGCCTTTAGTACTTGCATATAAGATTCTCTTATTCCTTACTTATAATGGTAGTGTTGAAGAACATTGTGGGGTGTGCTAAGCTAGGTTGTGGAAGTGTGCTGATTTTCTCCTCATGCCTTGGTCAAGTCCTAAACCAAATTAATAGTAGAAAATAAAAGAGACAATATAATTGAATGTTGAGTGTTAATATATAAAAAAATGTTACAAAAATACAAAATATTAGAAATAAACGTACAAATATGTTATTCTACTTGTAATCTAAATAATGATATGCGATGATGTTGATATGTAAAATGACCTTAAAGTGACTTGTTTGAACACATTCTTTCATTCTTAAAAGACTCTTACAATGTAAAAATATATTAAAAGTAAAAGAAACGAAAAGAAAGAGTGATCAACAATGTGTTTGGTAGAGACAACCTTAAGACAAAAAAGGAATAATCATTGTGGTGTAGGTCGCGTTAGATTTTGGATAGAGATGACAAGGCTTTAACATCTACGCTCGGAAGTAACCGCCTTTCTAAATTAAAAAAGCTGGGGGCCATCCTGAATTAGAATCGAAGACGCCATAGCTTTTGCTCTTTTTTTTCATCTTTAGTCTTATTTGGTCCATGTCATTTTCAAGCAACGGATGTATTGAAGTCGATTTTGCGTGACCCAAAGTAGATGCAAGGCCTGGAGGAGGATTATACGCGGAAGCAAACAGGATAACTTCAAATCTTCCTACTTCGTCCTCCATTTATTTATTTAACGCCATTGCCCAATCGATTTCATTCATCCATCTTGTCTTATTTTGAAGAGATCATTAATTGATGAATCCCAAGACGATAGAGGGAGGAGGTATGATGTTGCCGAGGGTGGGGAAAGTAGTTGGAGGAAGAGCAGGTGCAGCTTCGATTCGCCAGAGCTGCAGCGCCAGTAGCAATTCGTCATTGAAGCTCAATGCCGACTCTTGCTCTTGCACAGAGGATGATGACGATGCTCGGAGTAATTCGTTGTGGAATTGGGGTGAAGAAGAGGCAGGAGACTGGTATGAGGACCATTTTGTGTTTGGAGGAGAAATGTCTCTCGCTTTTGACTCTCCTCCCACCAGACAGGAAGTGGAGGAGGCAGTCTCTGACTTGAAGTAAGTTGCCTTGTCTTTTCCAATTAGTGTTAAGTTGTACCAAGCAGATTAAATGATTCTGTTGTTTGTGATGTAATGCTGCATATTTTAAGTGCATGTACTTACCTACAACCATGGTTACCAGGAATTTTCAGTATACCTAAGGAGACCCAGTTGCTGTTCCTGCATTTTTTGGCGATTATATTTGTATATAATTAGCTGTGTACCCTTTTCATTTTTTGTGATTACATCTATATATAAAAAACATATCCTTACCCTTGCTCATTTATATATTGCATCCCTTTACCCCTATTCATTTACTCGGGTATCCTAATTTTAATGGCATCACCCTCCCCGAACCCTGTCACCAGGTACTAGGCCTACAGCTAATCAAAACTGAGGTGAAATTTGGGGCACCGTAGTTTCTTTTTCATCTCTTTAGAAAAAGGAGGCATACAATCTCGAATAGGTATAAATACAGAGTATGTAAAAATCCTCACAATATTGCATAGGTATCTATACAAAGCGTGAAAATATATTTACAATCTTGAATAGGGTATATATAGAAAACATGCAAGGCTTTACCATATAATATTGAATAGGCATGCGTAAAAGGATATAAGGATTTACCTTACAATATTGGATAGATATACATACAAAGCATGTGAGGATTTACATATTCACGAATATAAAAATTAGAGCACCCTATACGAAATACCAACAAGTTGAAGTTATAGCATTGGGAACCAGACCGGCAAAATCCAATTGGAGTTTTGATTTGGACTCAAGAGTTGCACCTAGGCTTTATTTTTGGCTAACATGTAACATACGAGAATAATTTTTAATGCTTTTTAAAAAATATGTTTTTCTGTATTTTTTCCTGATTGATTTGTTAGCTGCTGAAGTTCAGTTCATGACTCAGTCTGTACTCACCAAGCGTTTACATGATAAGGTCCATTATAATTTTTTGGCAGACTAGGCTAGGCTAGATGAGTGCTCACCTTAGCTTGTGGCACCCTGTACTCGCGGAGTCTTACACTGTAGGGTGAAAGGTCAAAAGGTCTAGGTTGTTTCTCCCATAACACTTAATAGCAATCTTCAATAACTAACTATGCTTAATTTAGTACACAACGCAATCAATTTTGAAGTGGCATTTCATCTCTACCATCATCGAAGTGCAAAATAAACATACTCTCTCCTCCAAATTTTCCTTAGGTTTGTTTTATATACTGCTTTCTTGTCTGAGTTAATGTGAATCAGTTCTTACTTCTTAGTCAAGCTATAGGCTTCTATTATCTTTAATTGATTTCCACCCACGTATAAGCACTCTAATGGTGTTTATATGTGGTGGTCATTGAGGTAGAGTTGTTGTTGTCCTAGTTTGCCTATATGCTTAAACTAAACTTTTCTCTTAAATATTATTTTCTTTCTTGATCAGCATTTGGGCACTAGCCATTTGTTTTGTTTTATCCAAGTGTCCTTTCTTTTATTTGTATGAGTATCCTCTTCTCCTAAAGACTGACATTCAAGGCCATTATTTAGTTTCCATGCACTGCATTTACTTCAATTATCTTAACAGACAAATCATAGTTTCTGAATTCAACTGTGTAGTGTTTTATTTATTTATTTTATTTTAATCCAGAAACACTATCTTTCACTATTATAGATTTTGGAAATATTATGTCCCTTAAATCATAGTAGTTGCCTCTAAGAAAAGAAAAGGTGTCCATTGCCATCAACAAATCTCAGAACAGACTGAAACTTTGATTCTGAAACTGCTTGTGATTTCTCTATATGTTTTGTCTTCATTTCAGATCTGAACTGTTGATGGCACAAACCTAAAACCTGCAAAGAAGCAATAATGTTAATAAGCAACCCAAATAAGGCCTTGGTGGTCATTTGATCCCACAAGTTTGTTGAGAGTCAAGGTGAAGCTGTTGCAATAAAATTTTCTTCGAAGTTTATGCAAAACTGAAATTAATTTCTTAATTTTGGATTACCATAAAAGATTATGTGAAGATGCACAAATCAGCAATAAGAATGAAACTGGCAAACCATAGTAATAGAGGATTTATGTGGAGAAACCCTTGTGGGAAAAAACTCGACTAGAGAATGTAGTAACACTTCGTGCCCTAGTTTCTGATGCTGGATTTATTTGTTTTGTGATCTGATTTTTTTGTGTTTTTTGAAAATGCTTATAGCAAAATAAAATGCAAAACATAAAGGAAATACAAGCAACTATGAAATCAACTCCTCCAAACTATGTTTTATTGTTCAATATTCAAGAGAATAGTCTATTACAAGCATACCTGAAATAAATAGATGACATGCAGCTGCTGTTATTCACTTCCAGCCAAAAAAGCAACTCAATACTGGTTCGATTCTCCCTCTGCAGGCTGCCTTTTGATAGCAGATGGTATAGAAACCCCTTATGCACCAAGAAAATGATGTAGTCTGACCCAAGGAGGGCTTATTTCTACAGCTGCTATTCAAACCCTTCAACAACCAATAAAATCTCCACCAGCACACCTATAGAAACCCTACGTACCAAGTTGAGATGGCACAACAGCAATAATTAACCTTCTTCAAGATATCTTTAATGCCCTTTAAAATCTGCAAGTAGATTAACTTTGAAAACCCTTTTGAAATCCCCTGAATACTGTAGCAGCACTGTAGCGGCGCTATTCACGGGTACTGTAGCGATTTACTATTCATGGCTACTGTAGCATTACTGTAGCATTTAATGTAGCAGCCAACAATAAATAATTTCCACAATGCATCTGCAACGTCTTTTTAACGAGCAACCATATAGTCTTTAGATATTCAATAAATCTTCAACCCTAGATGAAATTCTTCACTTTAAAGCTCAAATAGAACACCTGGATGATGCCCTTGGAATGCCAAATTCAATAGGTATTGCACTGCTTCAAATGGCTGCAAACACTGAAGAAGTATTGTTCTCCAATGGCACGAAGATTGAAAATAGATGGTACATAAACCCCTTATGCACCAAGAAAATGATGTAGTCTGACCCAAGGAGGGCTTATTTCTACAGCTGCTATTCAAACCCTTCAACAACCAATAAAATCTCCACCAGCACACCTATAGAAACCCTACGTACCAAGTTGAGATGGCACAACAACAATAATTAACCTTCTTCAAGATATCTTTAATGCCCTTTAAAATCTGCAAGTAGATTAACTTTGAAAACCCTTTTGAAATCCCTTGAATATTGTAGCAGCACTATTCACGGGTACTGTAGCGATTTACTATTCACAGCTACTGTAGCGTTTACTGTAGCATTTACTGTAGTAGTCAACAATAAATAATTTTCACAATGCATCTGCAACGTCTCTTTAACGAGCAACCATATAGTCTTCAGATATTCAATAAATCTTCAACCCTAGATGAAATTCTTCACTTTAAAGCTCAAATAGAACACCTGGATGATGCCCTCGGAATGCCAAATTCAATAGGTATTGCACTGCTTCAAATGGCTGCAAACACTGAAGAAGTATTGTTCTCCAATGGCACGAAGATTGAAAACCCTTGGCTTCCACTCTTAGACAAAAACTTCATCAACAACAATCACAATCCAATACCTCCAAAATAACTCCCAAATAAAATATATAGACCTTCATGAGAAATTCAAATTTCTCCAAAAAGGCAATTTAATAATATTAAAATATCATTTATTTGCATCTTTTAATATTTCCTTCGACTTAGGAGTTGGCGCTAAAAATTAATTCATTTATTTGACCCCCTTTTAATGACGTTTTGACCCTCAAGTTATAACATTAAAATATAACCTTTTAATTAATTAATTTATTTGAGCCAAATAACATTAATAACTTCTTAAATTCATCATTTCTCAACACGCCATATGAATTGGGGACTCATCTGATAATTCTCCATTCGATCACATGCCTTACTAAAAATAGTAAGGATCCCATTCTGTCCAAGTCTGACTTACTATAAATAGTAAGTTGAGCCAACTGAGTCTCGGAAGCCTCGAGCGAAAGCCAAAGCTACAAGTTTCTGAACACTGGAGACGATACAATCCCCCAGAAGACCCTCTAACCAACCCCATTAGCCTACGAGAGTCAAATTATAGGCTAATCTCCTCTGACAACTGATGTCAACAAAAAGGGGACATTACAGAGAAAGAGGACAAGCATGTACTAATCTTCAATATACACGATACAATAATAAAGATCAATGCACTACACTCTGCACTCTGACAACACTTTGGCAACATCTGTATACTTGTAAAGAATTATATCAAATCATACCTCCAATATATCGGCAAAGGGAGGTCAAAACCATAAATGCTTTCACCAAAACAATGCATACCAAAACCATGTTATCATGCAAAAACCCCACACCCACCTTGGAGAGCATCTTCTGAGAATAGTAAATACATCAATGACTTGGCATGGACATCACACGGGCTCGATCAATGAGTCTCCAACTAGAAAATATAACAGCAAAGGCATCTTTGACCAATAACTCCTTGATGGCTCACATCCTCAAGTCTAGCACTCCATTTTGGAGTCTACTAACTCATGTGGGTCCCATCTGTTATGAGAAAATTCTCTACTTCTTTCTCTAGCACCTAGGAATGAGAAAGTGCCTTAAATGAGTCCAAAGTCAAATGTAACTACCATTGTAGTGCTCCACCTCCTTCATGAATGCATATGACCTAAGTCATTAGGTTCGAGTTTGAATTCAAGTTCGGCAACATTGAAATTCGGATGAAATTCGGCAAGGAAAAAATTCGAAAAGTAAAAATATCGGATTAAATTCGGCTTATATACATTTGTTTTTTAAAATATAAATAATATATCACAAAATTATCAAAGTAGTTTAATTTAAATATTTAATTTGTTAATTTTAATATATATATAATAGATTAAAATTATTAAAATAAAATATTAAATTAAATTAAATTAAAATATTAAGAAGTTCAAAATTTTAATTTTAATATTTAAATTTGTTAATTTTAAAATAAAACAATATTATATTTGTCTAATTTAATTTAAAATTTGTTAAATTTTATAATTAATAATTTAAAACATAAATTAGAAATTTTAAAATATTAAATTTTAACTTATTAACATTTAATGGTAACAAATAAAATTAAAAAATAAAAACAAATGAACTACTATTAAATTAAATATATTGAATGTTAAAATTATGTAAATAATATAGTATTTAATTTTTATGTATGACCATTATTAAAATTTTAAATGCATATTTAAAATTTTACTAATGACAAATAAAAGAAGAAAACACCAAATAAAAATAAAATGAAATAAAAGAAAGCGCTAAACAAAAAATTAAAAACCCTAAAAATAGACAGGACGCGCTCGCAACCACTTGGAAGTTTTAGCAGGAGGCTCAACATTATGAGTAAAATTCGTCGCTGGTTTGATTTGAGTCATTATCTCTTTTATAAACAGACATATTCGAAAACAATGCATACAAATCTGTTCATTGGCCATCCAGCAGGTCGACCATTGGCTAGAGATTTTAATGGAAATTTGTAGAATGAAAACGTACTTGAAGTCGACAGCGCCATGCTTGCCTACTGGTGCTCAACTCTCACTCAAATCTTAGACTCACAGTCGACTGTGGAAGAAATACGTCGTGCCCTAGCAAAAAAAAATCATTGCTTATTGCTGAACCCTCAAAAAGCAGCCTAGTTGCGTTTTCCGTACAAATTGAATGGCGAATTTCAACAATTTAAAAAAAAAAAAAATGTTCGCCGAATTTCGATTTTCAAGGATGAAATTCGGCGAATCCAGTGACTTAGCATATGACAATCAATGCTAGTAATCTAGGAGAATCTAAACTACAAATTATTTTTCCAATTACACCCTAGGCATCCAAGTACACCTTTTCAAGAGTGTTGGAAACATAAAATAGACATAGGATTTGCAAGGTTAATGACACCCTAATCCTAACAAAGTGTTCAAATAATTGATGTTATATTTACACGAGAAGTGAAAGCTTCAATAAATAGATTACAAAGACGTTTCTTAAAGAAACAAATGTTAACAAAAGACGAAATTAGAAACTAACTAAATACGACTAGATGACCATTAACTAAACAAATAGAAAGATATTATAATAATACCCTCCCTTAATGGTCATCGTTCTAACTACCTAGAGAAATAACAGAGAAGGCTGCCCCCTTCTTCTCAGAATGCTTCTGCAACAAAAGACAAGAGCCTGCCACTGACTCTGCCACTTGAGATGAGTCTGCCACAGGTCGTCCACGATCTTCAATGAACAACACCCATAAATAATGCAGATCCACACAACTAGAGAAGATAAGATTGCGCCAAACAACAGACTGGAATCACAAAATCTCCAAAAAAAACTTCAATTTTCAACAAAATCGGCTTACAAAACTTCGATTTTTATTTTTAAAAAAATTGGCAAAAAAACACATGTAAAAAATTTCTAAAACTAATCAGGTTCGAGCCTAAGCTTTGATACCATGTTCAAATAATCAATGTTATATTTACACGAAAAGCGAAAGCTTCAATAACTAGATTACAAAGATGTTTCTAAAAGAAACAAACGTTAACAGAAGACGAAATTAAAAACTAACTGAATATGACTAGATGATGATTAACTAAACAAATAGAAAGATATTATACTAATACAAAGTTTGCACTCTTGTATCCTTTTTGAATGTGTAGAAAAGAGACCCTTTGATAGGTACTAAAAGTGACGAGTTTGTGAACTGTCAACCTAGTTGGTTCAATTTCTTTAATCGGCATCATCTATAACTCTTATTAGAGCCATCTGTAGTATTATATATTTGGCTCTCATTTTAGCTTTTTTATATCTTATAAGCGATTAAGATCATAACCTGCTAACCCAGCAATGCCCAGCAATGCTGGCAGCTCCACTTGTCAGTTGTTAGAGCTGTGATGACTAACTCTAATAGCTAACTCACACATAGACTAGCCTGATACATGTTGATAGAATTCCATCAACATTTTTTAATTATTTTAATACATCCCAGGCTTATGGAGATATCTCATGCCAAATAACCTAGCAATGTGAGATTCTCTTCAAAGAGAAAAATGTCACTTGCAAATTGGGTTACTTGTTCTCTCCTATGGAATTAGGTCAATTTTTTGATTGGTTGATTATTCATTTTGAAGATTATAGTTCATGATACTACATGATTTTAATTTTGTTAGTCCAAAGGTATACACTAAAAATCCTAGAAGATAGCTTAGATTTGTTATTGTTCCTTGTTCTCCCCATGGGTGTTTCCCTCTTTCTGTGGAATCTTCATGACCACTTTTGACCACCTCATGATCTATGTCTATTAACTTAGTTACATTGATGCCTCAGGGGATTTACATACGTCCCTTCCAAACTTTGTTGCAGCTCAAATAAACCCATTTTGAGCGAATCGGCAATAGTAATAAGTTCTCTTATTCATCTTTTTGATTCCCAGGAAGTGGAAGTAAGAGACGAGCTAGGTCTTTTAATACTTTTAGGCCCTTTTCGGCTGTTTGATTAGCATTGGAGGTGGAGTTTATTGTAAGGGGATTTCTAATAACCTATGCTTATGCTTATAATTTCCTTATCATCAAGTATAGTTTACTTCAAAGCTATGTTCCATGGCGTTTCGGGGACCGGGACCGGGGGATGACAGTCCAAGGGCAGATTTTTGGGGATGGCGGGGGATGACAATATAGGAATTTTTCAATATATATATATGTATGAATTTTTAAAAATATATTATATATAGAGAGAGAAAGAGAGCAATTTGAAATATCAAATATGTGCAACAATATCAATATGACAATATGTGCATAGATAAAGAGTATAACAACAATATAACAACAGTATTTTCTCTTGGTCATTTCTGTGTGTTTACCCTACACATGTGTGCATTGCAAAGTAAAAAAAAATTGTATAAAACTTAAAAGTTAAAAGTCTTCATTTCAATTTTAGCTTGAATGACTAAAGTAAATATAATAATATTTTATTATTTAGTCAATGCCATTCGAATGGGGATAAAACATTTCATTATAAAAAAATTAATATTTAATATTTCATTAGTTAATATTTAATATTTGATGAAACATTTAATATTTATCAATTATCAAGCAATTTTTATTTAATTTGACAATAAAATTAAATAGTTTGTTTAAAAATTAAATGTTTTATCAAATATAATGAAATATTTAATATTTAATATTTATCAAACAATTTTTATTTAATGAAATATTTAATATTTATCAAACAATTTTTATTTAATTTGACAATAAAATTAAAGAGATTGTTTAAAAATTAAATGTTTTATCAAATATAATGAAATATTTAATATTTATCACGCAATTTTTTATTTAATTTGCCAAAAATAAAACATTTTTTTACTTTGACGAAAAGGGGACGCCTGGGCGTCCTTGATATAGTTGGGGGATGCCTAGGCGTCCCCTTTTATTTTCTAGCCATCTCCTTTTTTGGGGATGTGTTTCCTGCCGTTTGTTAGTTTTTGAAAATCAGGGGGGACGCCTGGGGGACGTCCCTTGCCGTCCCCCCGTCCCCGAAATGCCACAGGGGATGAGGATGTAGGGTTTGAGGGGGGGGACACATCCTTGTGTAACACAGCTTCAAAGCCTTGATATATTTTGTAATAATCTTTAATCCATTAATGTACATAGCAACCAAATGTTGGGGAAATTTTATCCAGTAATAATTTGGCTCAACAGAACTTCCTGATGGTGTCTTGTTATTTCATGTTCTTAGAGCTAAAACATAGTCTTCCATGGTAAGTCTTGTTTTGACTACAAGCAGTAGAAGTAAGAGATGAGTTAGGTCTTTTAATCCTTTTAGGTCTCGTTTGGCTGTTTGATTAGTTGTGGAGGTGGAATTTATTGTAAGGTGATTTCCAATAACCTCTATTTATGCTTTTTCTTCTTGAAAGTTATCCCCAAGAATAGTTTGCTTCAAAGCCTTTATATATCCCATAATAGTCTTAAATCATTAATATACATAACAACCAAATGTTAGGGATATTTCATCCACTAATCATCTGCCTTGACAAAATCTCCTTATTTCTTGTTTTTTCATGTTCTTAAAGGCCAAAAAGTCTTCCTAGGTAAGTCTCAAAGTTATTGTGGACTGCACTTAGAGATTGGTGTAAGGTGGTTTGTTATGATTCACTATCCTCTTTCTAGTTGCCCTACAATCTTGTTCAATTGTATGCAAGCAATGCTTGCATTTAAAGCTAAGTTACCGAATCGTGGGGGTTTGAAGGCTGATTCCGGGTACGGTACGTATCCGAATCGGATACGTGTCAAATACTCTGTGGAGTCGGGTAGGGTTCGGAAATTTTAAGCCTGAAACGTTTTTCCAAAAGTTGGACGAATTCCGACGTTTTCTGGGTTGACGTGGCATATTTGACCCGATTCCAAACCTACCGGCGCAAATTTTGAAGCCTTTTTGACTTTTTCGTATGGTAAACGCGGAAACCCTAAAAGCAAAAACATTATGCAACAGTTCGACGGATTTTTCACGAGCTTCTGCAGAGACAAAGGCAGTTTCAAGGGTTTTTCGCGGGCTTTTGCAGAGACGAAGGCAAAACACAACATTTTCTGTAGGAAGAGGCGACGAGTTATAATTTGCAGGCATCAATCTGTTCGCACCCTCATTGTCTGCGCCCTCTCAGTTCCGCGCCTTCCGCCGTAGGGTTTTCCATTCTTTTTTTCCAAAGTTTAAAAACATTAAACTTTTCTTTAAACTTAATATGATTATTAATTTATTAATTTATTATTATAATTTATAAACGATATTTTATTAATAAGTTTATTATTATAAATTGTTTTATAAATTTATACTTATAATGATTATTATTTAATATTTAATATTGTATAAATATCAAATATTAAATAATAAATAATAAATATTATAACAATATTACTTAAGATAATAATTTATAAACAATATTTTTATTAATATGTTTTAATGTTTATTATTATAAATTGTTTTATAAATTTATATTTATAATGATCATTATAATTTATTTATATTTAATATTGTATAATTTTTATTATTTATTATTTAATATTTAATATTTATTATTACAATATTACTTAATATAATAATATAATATTTATTATTACAGTATTACTTAACAGTATTCTTGTTTTTACTTTTTAGACTGCAAATATGTCTATATTTATAATTTTTATATATTTTATGTACGGACGTACCCAAACGTACCCACACCAAAAAAAAAATTGGCGTACCGACGTATCGTACCCGTACCCGTACCCACGTACCCGTACCCGTACCCGATTCGGTAACTTAGATTTAAAGATGTAAAGTGGCAAATTGAATTATTTTGCTAATGCTACATAAGATTCAGTTAGAAGAAAATGAGTCAACTTGTGAATTGAAGCCCTTGGCTTAATGACTACACTCCAACATGAGTCATAGTTTTGGAATCTTGTCCATTAGCCTCTGATTTATTGGTTCCCATATAGGATCGCCTGATTTATAAATAAGAAAGGTTGCTTCCTCTTCTATTTAAGTTTCCTGCTTAAAGGCTTTCCTCAAGATGATGTCTAACCTCCCTTATTTGATTAGGCGGTCCTTGTACCCTGCTGTTCATTGTCATTGTCAAAGTATTCCCAGTTTACTTCATTTTCTCATGGATCCCCCAAATGCATTTAAGGGAGTCTATATGTTTTCTTCCACGCACAATGTGATTTCTGATTTCTAGCTATCTTCTTCCTGGATAGCTGATTAAGAAGTTGTTTTGGATGTTCACCCTCAAGTCCTGGAATGTTGTCTTCAATCTTGGTTCAATTGTAATGAGCCCAACTAAAATTTTGCTACAACTGTTGTGATTGCTGATATGTAAATATGCATCTAGGCTACATCGACATTCAAATCTCTCTTTTTAATTTCAGATTAATACATCATGGCATGAACTGCACAAATTATTGCCTCCTTTGGCCAAGAGCTAAAGTTTGAGGGGTATCCATTCTACCAAATTTGCCAAGGGTACAATCCCATTCTCATTCCTCTATGACTTTGGGCCTTTGTACTCAACAAGACTTGATCCCTGATGGGCTTTTTGTGATCTAGATTCTATTCAACATCACCAACAGACTAAGGGCCACCTGACAATATTCAAACATTTAAATTAAGGATATAAGGAAATCACAGCAGTTTGTGAGAGTGATCATAAAAATCAAGTGACTATTCTCAAAGGTTTTTCCTTACAAGCATAGATACATTGAGAAGAGTTTATGCTGGGTCAAAATGTCAATAATTTTGAGGTTCATCTTGTCGATATGATAGACTATGGCAAAAGATTTCATGCTGGTCAAGTCAAAATGCCAATATATTTCAGGTTGACCTTGAGGGTCATTGATAGACTACATCAAACCAATTTCACCCTGGAATTATTCTAAAAGGAGAGATTTATTCCTTAGTTGATTGAGATTTGACATTAATTTCAGTTTAAATTCTTAACATTCTTGAATTTTCATTAGACTTGAAGTTTTGTTTTCTGTTGTATATAACAATGACTATCTATTAATGTATTCGTTTCCTGTTTGAAAGTGTACTTATATCTAATTGCATCTGAAAATGTATGCAAAGGAAGCTGGTACAAAAGCTAGATTCACCAAATCGGGTAGTGTTTGAAAGAGAGGAATTTCAGATTGAATATCTAGTTCAACTTTATCTATGCTTGTAGGGAAATAGTTACTTTTGTGACACACAATTTTACTGGGAATAGCAGCCATTCTCTCAATGGCCCTGTGCGAGCCCTCCACTCAGATTGTTATCATAACAATATTGTTCTTTTAAAAGCCATAAGTTTCCACTTTCCATGATTAAATAGAGTGCAAAAATTTCTGGATTGAAACTGTGTGCGATTTTTCTGCATCAATGTTTCGGATCATGCTCCATGATCCATTCTCAGGATGTTGTGCAGGTAGAGAGAAGAATTCAAGAAACCCAAACATTAATAAGAAACCTCATACAATCAATTCTCAAATCTTTAGTCATACAGTCCCGCTCTATGGTTAAATTTTGATGGCACCAATAGAGAAAAACATTTGGATCATGTGCAATGTAAAAAACTATGTGCTTTTTAAATTTTGTTCAAAGATAGATATTCCCAAAACTTAGGAAGTTGTTGAAAGTGGACATTTCTGCTGATCTTGTCAGGCTGAGCAGAGAACCAGATAGTAATGATCTTGAAGCCAACACCAATTTTCTTGTTGCCCGTATTCTTTTTATATCCATTTTTACACCTTTATCACTTATATTTTCTTGTTTAATTGGGAAATATAATATTGTAAGAAAAACCCAAGTCAATTTGGGTATCATTTAACACTAACTGTGTACCTGCAATATCACATTTATTTGCTTTAGCATTGTATATGATGGAGGACTGGAAAATTCCTTGATTCAATGTAGACACCTAAAATGCATTCCTGCATTTCTGTGGTCATCACACCAGGACTATTCCGCAGATCTATATCCAACCTTAATTAAATAAATAATATTTATTTTATTAATCTATTCAACTGTTCTTCTAATGTTAATTAAATACACTTTGACTATTTAATTACCCGATCTAACTGTTCTGCTGATATTAATCAAATAAATTACTATTATTTATTTAATTAATTTGATCATTCAACCTATTGTTCTAAGTTCCCACCTTAATTGAATAAATTTATATTTATGTAATTAGATCAAATCATTTCCTCAACATTCTCCCAAAAATTAAATAAATATTTCCCCCCATCATTAGTTGAATAAACAAATCAGGTTTACTCAACTAATTAATCATTTGGACCATAACTTGGACTCGGCAATAACTCGGCAAGCCCAAAAGTTTTAAAAACTTGGGACTCAGCAAAAACTCAGGGGAAAACTCGACAATTTTATCGAACACTTTAAAAATACATAATTTTTAAAAATATTCTTCAAAAACACACATATTACTAATTTTGTAGAGCATATTGTTGATTTTCATCATATATAAATCAAAATTAGATTTTAATACATATCATAGACCAAAAACTGAGTTTAATCTCTAAATGAGTTACAATGCCACTTCTATTAGCCATGTCATATGTAGAAGTTGCCTCATCTAAGGAGATTTTTGCCAAGTTGTTTAATAATAATGTCTAAGTTAGCACACTCAAGAGTTATATTCCAAATTTTCAAGTTCTCATCACCCCCTCATTGTAATCAATTTTCCTTTTAGACATGAGATCCTAATAACTAATGGGGATTTGGGAATGGAGATACCAATGGGGTTGAGGGGTAGTGCCCCTCATGGGGGTTAGGGGGCAATGCCCTTAGTGGGGTCAAGCGACAACGACCCTTGTGGGGATTTGGGGGCAATGCCTCCAATAGGGCCAAGGGGCAGTGCCCCTTGTGGGGGTTTGGGGGCAATGGAGTCAAGGGGTAGAGCCCCTTGTGCGGGCTTGGGGGCAACACCCCCAATAGGGTTGAGAGGCAACGCCCCTTGTGAGGTTCAGGGGTAGTGCCCAACACATGCCCCAAATCACCAACCATGTGTGAAAATGAAGTAAAAATTGTGTTATTTTTAAATTGCAGGCAAGAAAAAAAATTATGTCCCAATGGGCAACACCCCCAATAGGGTTGAGGGGTAGCGCCCCTTGCGAGGTTTGGGGGTAGCGCCCACTACATGGCCCAAGTCACCAACCATGTGTGAAAGTAAAGTAAAAATTGTGTTTTTATTTTAAATTGCAGGCAAGAAAAAAACTTATAGAAATTTTGATGAGTTATTGACAAAAAGCTCGTGCTTTTTTCCGATTACTCGCAAGTTTTTCATAGAAAAATCGCCACAAATTTTTCAAAAACTTGTCGGCGAGTAACTCGCTAGCCTATTTGGCTTGCGAGTACTTGCGAGCTTTGCAACTATGATTTGGACATTCTTCCAAAGTCAATCTGGTTCAAGGCTTCAAAATCTTGCACATGGCAATGGCTCCAAGTGCACAAGGCTTGAAAAAGACTCTTTTCAATCTTCACCTTCGAACAAGATTTGATCAAATCTCTACCTTCCATCTCTTCTCAACCTTTGCCCTAATAATGTGCACCAATCACATGAAACCACTTCTCATCTTCTCATTTTCCCCTACCTATGGATTAACTCCATCCCTCCATTACACAAGATCTAATCTCATCCATCCATCACTCCTATCCAAAATCTATAAGTTTAGCATTCCACAAGCCATTTTCAAGGTTAAAAATTGTATGCAACAAGGTTATGCTGCTGAATTCTTGAGTACAACACTTGGGTTAACAAAAGTTTGTGTTGTAAGAAGTTCATTACTTTTTGTTATTTGTTTAGGTGTCATTTGCTCAATTGGAGGTGTAGCTAGTATATGGAAGAAATCTTGCTTTATGTTTTGTTTCCTATTGTTTACCTCTATATTTTGGTGTACACACATGGTTCAAATGTCAAACTAACAAAGACAATGAAGAGAGATAAATTGTTTGAGCTGAGACAAATTTGGAGCTGGATTAAATTGGCGTTGACAAAAACTTGAGTACAAAAAAATTTGTTTGGAATAGAAAAAATCTAAATTGAAGAATTTAAATTCCAAATTCCAAATCCTTGCTTAAAGATTTTTTTTTTGAATATCGCTTATGAAAGATCTAGCCGCTTCTGTAAAATGCCCATTTGAAAAATTATGCCATGTAAACTTTAATAAAAAGGCAGGAATGGTAATATAATAATTGATAGAGGTAAGAGGCTGTATTAGACATAATTTAATGTTCATTGTTAAACTATTTATGTAAGTGATGTAAGTTAATGATGTAATAACATCATTTAGTTATATCTAAAAGGTTACTTATAACTACCATGTAACTTCTCCATTCGATAATAAATACAATCCACACTCATTGAAGTTTGTGCCGTCCAATTCTCTCAAACTGCATGCATTCATTCTTCCAAAATTTGGTATTAGAGGGAGGAATCCTTGGGAAGGGCATGCTAATGCAGAGTGAGGAAAAGCTTGGAGATAGAGTGAGGAAGGCCGAAGAGAGGGTATGCTGTGCTGATTCAATACATTTGGAAGGGGAAGAATGTGCTGACGGAGTTATTCTGAAAGATACTGCAAACTGCTGTCCAAGGAGACAGATCACTGTTCAAGGAAAAAGGAGAAATTATTGTTCAAGCAGACAAATCAGTGTCCAAGGAAACAGGAGAATTTGCTGTCCAAGGACACAAACCACTGTCCAAAGAAAAAAAACAAAGGTAGAAATTAGAAATCTGTTCAGTTCCATACAGTAAACTGTGGGGGTGAGGGGGGGCGTCAACAGTACAGAATATGGTACAAATGAATGGTGATATCAGAAATTTCGGATGAGGGTTTTGGTCGGCTGGAATGCCAAAACAACAAACCAGTAGGATTGGAACAAGAGGGTTGCTGTCATGGGCAGGAAGGGGACTTCAAGGTCTCTATGAGAGGAAGATGATGATTGTGATGATGACGTTGAGGGTGAATTTGATGACATGGTATTGAATGAGAATGCTAAAGCTAATACTGAGCAACAAAATAATTCTAACAATGATAAAATACAAGGAACACAAGAAGGAGAGTTTCAAAAAGGAAAAGGAGGTATTTAGAAGAGTGTTACGCAAAACCAACAGCTTGCATCTCTATGTATTTTTATTCCCTTCATTTCTGAATTCCTTCCTATCTTTGGTCCAAGTGATGCCGTATGGCTCATCAGTAGCATAAAATGGAGGGGCATTTAGGGATGGCTTGGTTAAGGAGTCTAGAGATAGTGTGACAGCTGTTGCTGGTCAATCCTAAGGAATAGCTGGGATTGATCTTGATGTTCCAGTTGCATGTGAACACAATTGCAATCAATTGTTGCAAAATCTTGCAGCTATGGTAATAGAACAAGATAAAATTCTACAGGAGTCTTGCTATTTTACTTTGGAAAGTTGCTTCAATCCAGGTGGTGAATTTAACATGTAGAAAACTTGATTGAATCTTGAGGCAAGTTTGCAAATGAGGTTAAGATTGTGTTCATTAGCAGCTGGAAGTTATTCGAGTGCCTTGCCTATGGGTTTGATATGGTGGTTATGAATAAAGTTGCTAGAATGCTAAATCCTTTGTAGCAGTTTGTGATTCTGACTAGGGAGACTTGACTCCAAATGATCCACCATCTGTGGCACCACACTTTGCAGATGGACAAGTGAAAGCAAGAGCTTGCTGCAAGTTTCAAGAAAATTGGAGATAAACTGTCATGTCCCCAAAATTACGTGATTCGAATTTTGGAGGGAAACACAATAGTGTTTTTTTTTAAATTTTTTGTTAACCACAGGGGTATCCTCAGCGACTCTAGCCTAGCGGGTTCCCTTTACAGGGCGAGCTTAGAGGCGAGACTAGTCCCCCCTTGGGGCCGTGTGGTAACCAGCACACGCCCCAAGTGTGCGCGATGGGGTAAGTCACGGGCCAGGGAGTCGAACCCAAGACCTTGGGGAGCAAACCCAAGACTTAGACCAACTCAACTAACCCGCGGGGGCTAAACACAATAGTGTTTTTAAACACTACTATTTGCATTTAATATTCTATTAATAAAATAATAATAACATTAAATTTAAATTATATTTTATAATATTTAAATTTACGCTTGTGGCCAACCCCGTTGTTGAAGGCATTTGCATATTTATACCTATTCCCTGGCATAATTCATCATGACGAATTTGGTTGTAGATCACCCATGTGAATCTGCTAAGGGCGTAGCTCTTTGCCGATTCTCACACAGGTATTGGACGTTCCTCCAGTCTTGTGAATTCGTCTTAAAATCTAGTCTTTCGCCATTTCTAAGAGGTTGCTTTCTTCAACACAGGTGCTAGGAGGGAAGCGATTGAATCATCTTGTGGCCGAGCTCTCGCTCTAGCCCCAAGCCGTCCTCATCCTCTCAAACGCATTCATCGCCAGTTAAAGGGAATGTCGAGCAATCTGGAGGATATCTCATGCAAAAGCATTTCCAGATTCCAGGCGTGGGTGTGGTATACCCACCTTGGCTGTGCGAAGAGTTCGATCTGTTTATGCATTCATGTTAGCATGTGCTTGCCAACATTACCACCTCTGCGATCTTGGTTGTTGTCATCATTGCTACGGTAGCAACTTACCGATGATCTCTCAAGGAGTTGGATTGACACTAAATCGGAACCCATTAGCAAGATCTTTGGTTACGAAGGACTATGAGCATTGACTCAACAGAGCGTCATCACTATTTAGCTAGCAAGTGGTGGGTGTGTGTATCGAATGCTGGATCTACACGAGTTTGATAGGCGAACTAGGAAGATACGCAATATCAGATACCATTAATTCGTCCTAGCAAGCGGATATCATTATCACCGTGCGTCCATAGTAGCGTCAGATTAGGGGCTTGCTGCTATCTTAGTCAAGAGAATCAACTTCACATATGGAAGCCGACTGTTAGTAAAAGATGCATGGACCTGTGAATTGATTTGCTTGGGAATCTGCTTCTTTTGGCTTTTATGTATTTGAACCCATTTTGAGTCATCTTGATCAAGGTGAAATCGTTTCCTTATCAAAATTAGTCGGGAGTGCTGCTCATTGCTATGTGGGTTCGATTTGCTCAGTGAATTGTATTTGAACTTAGATTGATACTTCAATTACTGCTCTGGTTTATCAGTTGTATGGTGTATTTCTGAGAAATCTATCAAGACCGTGTTTTGCCAAGCTCTATCTTGCTGTTATCACATTGTGTTGTCCTCAATACTGATTATGAAAATTTGAGTTTCTTGGTTACTTTTACTGTGTGTGTGTGAGAGCATCATACATAAACAAATTCGCTCAATTGGTTTATATGAATTATATTGCTCAACTTTAGCCATCTTATGACTAAAACTCATGATACTATTCTCTTTATCAAATTTCAGGACAATTTTGAAGTTGTCTTTGGTTAGTCATTAGGGGGTATTAGATATAATTTAATGTTAGACTATTTATGATAAGTGATGTATGCTAATGATATATTAACTTCATTTAGTCATGTCTAAAAAGTAACTTATAACTATCATGTGACTTCCCCATTCAATAATAAATACAAGCTACACTCATTGAAGTGTGTACCATCCAATTCTCTTAGGCTCTTTGCATTTATTTTTCCAAGATGCGGGTTGTAGATAAATGATTAGATTTTGTAGTTGCATGTGATGCTTTGTGCAGTGGCTCACAAAGTTATAAATAGTTTTAGTATTTGTTATTTTTGGGCACTGAGAAATGGTGAAATACTTTTTTTGTCTCCATTATAATTTAGTTCATGTCTTTTCTTTTCGGACTTATTATTTGGTATTTGGGTTATAATTTTTTTGCTTCTTGTAGACCTTGATAAGGTTGAAAGAGTGATAAGGTTGCAGTTTGTGACTGAATCCCTTTAAGATAGTGATCCTGCCTCAAGACAGCCAACTTTCAGGGCTTTTGTTTCTTTATTAGTGCTTCAAATCCAAAATTTTAATATTTGTTAGAAAGCTTAGAATTTTTCCTTATTATTCCCCTTCATGTAGGACATTGGATTTCTCAAAAGTTTATCGCGAGGGCCCCGGAAATGCAAAATACAAAAATTTATCAATGTCCCCAAAAATTTTAGAAATTCGTATTGCGTTTTAACTTTTAACTTGTTCCACTTAATGGAATATCCTCTTAACTTCTTGGGAGGGATACTTGTACGGATTTTAATTTCTTGAGACAATCCAATTCTTTTTCAATATTGACTTTTTGGATTCTACATGAAAATTACTTCATTTTCTCTTCCCCACATAGCTACCAATGTAGTTGTACATAGTAGAGAACAGAGCAGAGCATAGAGGGAGAGGTGAATCATTCCCCCCAAGTAGAAATTAAAGAGAATACAATTTAGAGTGTAGTGGCTTCATATCTTTTGTTAGAGATTGCTAACTCTTTCAATAGTCAAAGACTTATAGCTTATATCTTTTCCTAGACATAGTTGTACATTCCTCTTAAATCAATTATGTCAGTTTCTTTATTCAACTTGTTGCCTTTGTGCATGTGATTGCTTCATTCTCTCTTCCTCACACAACTACCAATACAATTGTACATATTAGAGAGTAGAGCAAGCATAAAGGTAGAGGTGAATCATTCCTCCCAACTAGAAATCAAAGAGAATGCTGTTTAGGGAGTGGTGGCTTCATATCTTTTGTTAGAGGTTGCTATCTTTTACAATAGTTAGAGAGTAATAGCTTTTATATCTTTTCTCAGATGTAGTTGTACATGCCTCTTAAATCAATTAAGTAGTGAGTTCCTTTATTCAACTTGTTGTCTTTGTGCGTGTGTTTATCTCTAGTCAGTTACAATTGTTAAATCATTTCTATGCTAAGTAATTGCTTTTTCCTATAACACATCCAAGTTACATCAAGTTAGTGTGTTGCCCACTACATCGTGAGTCAAACTCAAAATAATGGTACAAAGCAAATTTACATGCAGTTTCTTGGCATCTTGTAGCCTTTGTGGGAATGGTGAGGTGGAAGGAACGACAAGATGAATAGAGCAATGGATGCAAGTTGTAGGTCATAGTTTTAGTTCTTTGAAACAAGAACAAGTCACTTTTTGAAGCGACGCCCAAGGTTTGGGAACCAATGGTTGTAGAAAGGCCTAATCTTATTGTGGAGCAGATGATAGAAATGTAGAAGCAGCTTTTCCAATCTAGTGATGTTGCCCTCAAAGGAATAACATGAGTCAAGAGGAGATGTAATCACACCTGGAAGAGACGTGAATAATTGTATGATAAGAATGAAAAATTGATTGATTTGTAGATGGAATGTGAAGCATTGCAAACAAGGCATGCTTGCTTCAATGAAAGATGCTTAGACAAATAAGTGAGAGCATAGAAATCCCTTTTGATTTCTAACATTTGAACTATCTATCAATTTCATTTGGCTGTTTTGAAAGACACACAAAAGGAATTGGTTTAATTTTTGGAGAAAATGCAGTGCTCCCCAGGGACTCGTCCCTGTTATGTCCCCTATTTGGGATATTCCTAGATTTTGCCCTAAAACCACAATTTCAATCAAAATAAGAAATGTAATCTATTTAAGATTATAAATTTACCAATTGAAATGCCCTTTATAAGATATAAATCTTGGTTTAGGTCCTGCAACAATGTTAGTTTCCAACATAATCCATGAGGACAACTATTATCCATAAGAGTTAGAAATCGATAGTATTAATAATCATCCTAACATATTCCTATAGTAACCATATTAGGAATTTAATAGAAACCTTGCAAACCACAATCTCAAGGCTAGTTATCCTTGTACCGTAAGAGCATGGAAGGTGGGCCACCCTTCCATCCCTTAGTCCACCTTGGAGGCTGGCCGTCCTCCTTGATCAAGCTCAGGAGCACTAATAAGCCTTCCAGCCCATGAGGCCTAAACCCCTATGGGTGGTGTACTTGATGGAGGGTTTGTCGGGCCTTCACCTCTTGTGAACTTGAAAGGTTGATCAGCCTTCTATTTTGCAATCATTTCTACTTGATTCATAATAGGTTAGTTATATGAATATGTCATCATACATTTATCCAATAAAAATACCATTATTCATAATTAAATTTGAAAGCAATACTTAAATTGGAAAGCAATACAATTACTCATAAAATCACTATAATTTCAGCAAGATTAAATATTGTATTTCAGTAAGATTAAATATTGTATTTATACCATAATTCCACACATGAACTTACTACTGCTATGCTGATAATCATAAAAGCAGAAATCTGATTACTTATGTATTCCTTAATTTAGATCCAAATTCTTATTCCCATTCGATTGATTGATTGGCAATATATATATATATATATATATCTGTGTGTGTGTGTGTGTGTGTTATATTCCTTTATTTATATTCTACATCTTACTTCCCAATAATATTCTTGCTACAAGCAATATTTATTTAAATATTTTAATAGTTATCTCATATTCCACTTTCTTATTTTCCTTTTTCCAAATTACTTTCACTTGATTGATGTCCTCTCCAAATGATTCCACCTCCTTTATATATCATCCATAGGGGGGTGAATAGTCACAACTTTTATAAACATCACACCCCTTACAAGGGATGCACCCCACCTTAATCCAAGTGCTGCCCTTGTGTTGACTTCTTTAATAATTGTTAATGCAACGATTGTTGCCTTGAGGGGTTTAATAAAATTCTGCTACCTTATGGGATGGCTACATTCAATAAATCTTTTAAAGTTCCCTTGGTCAGTGATTACCTTTTAATTTATGTTATAGGCTGCGATCTCCTCAGTTATTAATTTCTGCGAAGGCTGTGATTGGGGGGCATGACAGTCCCCGGCCCTAGTACCCCCGTCCTTGTCTCCAAAACATTTTGGGGACTCCTCTAGGACTTCCCCCTGTCCCGCCACCCTCATTGCATTTGATGGTGACTCAGACTCGAGCTCCAATTTTGATGCAAACCTGCCAGTTGCATTTGCTGATTAGGGACAGCCATATATTTTCTATGTTTTTGTCATTTTTTAGTTGAAACTTGGAGCCTTTGGGCATTTTCTTATAATTCTTATATAATATGTATGCACATTGACAATGAAAGCATTTGAATTTTGTTAATTTGTTTATCAATTCTCATGTGAAATCTCAATTCAAGTCTCATGTTATGTAGTAATCTTCTACAATGTTTATGATCAATGCTTTATCAATGTTATGATATGAATATTTAAAATTTCTCTATATTTTAAAATTTTTTCCTATTTTTTAATAGCTGTCCCCTAAAAAATGACCCAAAAGTACCCCTGTACCTGAAACATGTCCTGCCGTTCCTTGCTGTCTCTGTCCCCAAAACTTGGGGGAGCAGTAGAAAATGTGATATAGCAGTTAAGTCACACTGAAAATATTCAAATAATTAAAATTCCTCTTGAGGCAACAAAAAGGCCAAAGAGTTTTGGTTGCCGGAGAATCTCTTCATGCAAATCATTGAAGCAGATATGTATGCAATTTAAATGGATATTGATCCCCATGCGCCATTTACAATAGAGTGATATATTCAGCTTCAATTCAAACATCCCACTTACACACAAAAGGTATATATGTTTCACCTGCTTCTTGTTGTGGTATAAGGGGTTAAGAGTATATTTAGTGTTGGATTCTTCATCCTTGGGAATTATCTTTGAAGTAGAATCATAATAGTTCTACATGTCGGTTTGCTGGCATTCCTGCTCAAAAATCTTCGCAATATGTAGAAATATTTTTTTGATGGATTACCCCACTCAAGTGGAAGGGTCTCTCCTAGGCACTAAAAGTCTTTATGCACATAGGCAGTTTTCACTCTCTAAAATTAATGTATTTGGGACTCTTGGTTTCAAAGAAAGGGTGATAGATGAATATGGTAGCTTGGGATAAAATCCCCTTAAGATGGTAGTTGCCCCATAAGACATTTTTTCGGGGTCACAATTTCTTTACCGGTGCTAAAAATCCTAAACTGTAATATGTGTTGCAAATATCATAATTATATCCAAGTCATTTTCCTTATTGTAGTATGCTTATGCCTTTAAAAACACTCCACAGGGCCCTGAAAATGCAAAATACCAGAATAGATTGAATATCTGGAAAACTCAGATGTAATAAATTTTTTATTCACTTCTTGTGAGGAGACCTTTCATATGATTTTTGGATTTTCTTAAGACCAGCCATTTTGGATTTTTTATTCACTTCTTGTGAGGGGACCTTTCATATGATTTTTGGATTTTCTTAAGACCAGCCATTTTCCTACAATATGATTTTATTTATGAATTATGCCATCGATTCTTCTCCATATGACTACATATATTGTTGCATTTAGCAGAGCAGAAAAGATCATAGAGGGAGTTACATTGTCATTTCCTTAGAGTAGAATTTATAAGGAGCAGAAACCAAAGTAAGGTAGCTTCACATTTCTTTTTAAGAGATTGCTACTTTTCTGTAATATTCAGAAAGTAATTGCTTACATCTCTTCTCTAAGACAACTGTATAGACCTCCCAAGACAATAAAGTCTTTAGTTCCTTTATTCAGATATTGTTCTCTTTGTTCTCTTTGCATGCAGTTTTACCTCTAGTCACATCTTTGCTAGAATCATTGGCCAGTTAGTTAATATTCTAGAATCACATCTTTGCTAGAATTGTTGTACTTATAATTAATTGCTTCTGCCTGTAAGGCATTTAAATTCTAACAATGTAGTATGTTGTTGACCAAATTACAAATCAAACCTGGATCAAAGCATAATAGCGTTCCATTTACATGGCATTGAGATAGCGTGGCATGGAAAAAGTGTAGATGACATTTACTTGCTTAGGATGAAAAAAACTCTGCAAAAATGCAGGAAACTAATAAAATTATATACTATTTGTAAAAATAGAGAAAAAAATGATTTCGTTAGCTCATGCCAAATATAGTGCATAAAATTTCAAATTATAAACATAGTGCATAAACTTTCAAATTATAAACATAGTGCATAAGAGAATTCCAATCATAAACAGAAAAAAAAATAGGGTTTAGAAAAACTATTTTACATTTAGCTAGGATGTCATGTCCCCTTCTCAGTGACATCTCTCTAATACAGGATTGGCCTATCACACGACCCTCGTAGGCTGATGATTGGATAGAGGGTCACTTCGGAGCTTGGCTCAAGCTTCAGTTAGTAGAGATTGATCAGGTCTTTCGTTTTGGCTCAATCGGAGCACTATTTTAGCAGTTCCGGCAGGCAGTGTGGGACCCACCTTTATTTTATGGCTTTGGCGGCATCCAGGATCACTTCAGAGTTCGTCAACTCGAGGCGGAATAATCAGATGAGTAACGAGGAAGATATTAATATTTAATTGTATTGATTAAATATTAATTATTTAATGATTTATAATATAAAGTTATAATGTTATATTATAACTTAAGTGATTTGCCTTGAGGGGTGCGCCCATCATCAGAAGGGGCCAAAAGTGACAATTAAATTATGATTTAATATTTTGGCTGGAGACTATGGAAAATTAAAAGAATTAAAAAGTCAAAATTTAATTAAAACCCTATTATTGAGGAAGTCGCACTTTTGTGAAGATAAAGGGTTTTGCATTGGTAATTGAGCCATTATGTGATTATTGGATTTTGAGAAACTGATCAAATTGATCTGAGCATAGAACCTTAGGGTTTGAACTCGAATTCCTTGGGGAACGAGCCATCTCCATCGGAAAGCAATTCAGAGGGTGTGGAATATCACTTGATTTATTGCCAGCAGGGGTTTTCTTATTCAGAGGAAATCATTGAGCATCAGAGATTATCCATTTTTCAGAGCTTCAGCACATTTATTCCTTCAGAATATCTACCATTCATCTGGGCGCCAATATTCACCACCTTCAGAGACTTAAGCTTTGACTTCAGAGAAGGCCGTACAATTTCTTTGCTGCTGCAGCCGTACTTCTGCTGTGAGCCGTACTTCTTCAATAAAAAGAAACGCCATTCTTTATCTTGCAAATCTATTTCCTTTTGGGGCGCTGGGGTTGTTGGAGGCATCTGGGATCATTAGACTGGAGGAAGACTCAACATTTATTGCAGCCGTACAAATCTGTAGCTTCTTCAGCTTGCTGGTTTACCAGGTTTTTACAAATAAAATTTGTTATTTCATCATTGCATGTTAGCAAGATCATTGTGTATTGAGATTATTTGAATAATAAAGGAAACGCCTTCATTCTCTATTGTATTTCCTAAGCATATTGAAGATCTAGCAATTTTATTGAATTTATTATAAATTTCTAGCAAAGCCGTACCTTTCATTTATTGCATCAAAACTCAAAATTGCAAAAAAACCAAAAACGTCAGAAAAACCTAAAAACACAGTCAGAATCAGTATCGGGAAACTAGGGTTTCTACATAGGAGGAATTATGCAAGAACAAAGGGCTGGTACTAAAACAGTAGTTAGTACCATTGTGGAGCACAACCTACTATTTTAGGGGCAGCCCAGTGCTTTCTCACTACACTCTCATTAGGGTATATATTATAAGAAAAACCCTCATTAATAATTAAAATTTTAACGTAATATCTATGGCACACCAAGTTTTTGGACAAGGACAAAGAAATGGGGGGACAGATGTCTGGGATTGTAGGGGATGGGAGGCCTTTTAAGTCAGTGACAATTAAAAATCAGGGAAAATTTAGAAATATAACTTTTTTTGAATATTCATATGATAAGGCATTTACCATATTCATTATATATCCATATTATACCATATTCATTATATATCCATATTATACATTAAAGTTGAATTGAGAAATCATCGAGTCAAACATACAAATTGACATTAACAATAAACTTACATAATAATAATAGAAATTTAAGAAAATTAAATTTAAATATTTAAAATTTGCAATATTCTTGAGATTTATTGTAGTATACTCTCTTACACTCTATACTAATCACAAGAATAAACTTTATGCATGTCTGTTCTATATATTATAATATTTTATGTCCATTAAAAGTATAAACAATCTAAGAATATAATCTCTCTCCTAATAATTTACATCGAACATCATGTAAGTTTTTCATTGTAACCAGTTAGTTTCATCATAACTGCAAAACAACTAGAAACTGCGTGTGTGCATGCCTGCCCTCATTTTCTAGCAGAAATGTGATTGGGTTTCCTCGTGATTTTATTCTTTGCAAATTGTGATTGGTTTTTGTACCCTTCTTTTGCAATGCAATTGCTCTCATGACTATTTCTTACCTCATTTTGTAACTTGATTGTTCTTGCAACTGGTCTTTCTTTGGTGGTCATGCATTCTGGAAAATATGCCCTTCTGTGCCAATGTTTTCAAGCAAACAAAACTTCAACAGTTCATTTGTTCCAGGAGACAAAATTTTCACTTTTCTGGTCATCCTCAAGATGGTTGGGGAATGTTATTGTTTGTTCTGGAGATGGCTGGCCATCCTTGAAATTATGCATTGTTTTTGGGATATTTTTGGGATGCTACTTAGCAAATTTGAGCTGCAGGGAATGGCAGGGGACATTTCCAAGGCCTCCCTGCATCCTCAGAACCTCCTTGGTATGGGCATGCCTCCAAAAGGGCAGGGGAGGCATCCTTGTGTATCATGACCTAATATGTTTTTGGGATGCCACCGAGCAAATTTGAGCTGCAGGGGATGGCAGGGGACATTTCCAAGGCCTCCTTGCATCCTCAAAACCTCCTTGGTATGGGTATGACTCCAAAAGGGCAGGGGAGGCATCCTTGTGTATCATAGCCTTATATAGATCTATTCAAAGTAAAACTTAAAAATGAAAATTTAAAATGCCCTAAGCCTTAACCCTAAACTCCCAGTTTTTTTCATGCTTTTACTTCTTTGCTACTAAGTGCAAAAAGGAGCCACAATAGAATAGGAATACATAAAAAAAATTTAAAATCACTTAGGAACTTGGGATTAATTGCAAGTTTTTCAAGTGTAATGCTATTGTGGATCAATGAGCAATAAAAATTTGAGTGCAAGAAGCTTATAGGTTCGTTCGCACATTGAAAGCTCAAGAATGTTGTTGAAGATATGATGGAAGCCCAACATTGGTTGTTGTTGAAGTGATTGCGGAGTCAATATTGAAACATAAGAGCTTGTGCAAAACCCAAAGATGGGTTGAAGAATTGTTAGAAGGTTCTTAGAGTTAATTTATTCAAAGAAAGATCTACCATAGAGCATTTTGGATGGTGTGCATGTCTATGAAAGGCATGCAAATCCTTAGAATAGATTGGACTGGTGTTGATAGTTTGGTGGAAGATTATTTATCCAAGTTGTGGGAAAAGGGAAGCAATGTACAAGGAAGTTAAATAGATTTTGGGGGATGATAGTAGGGCACAACTATTGAAATAATATATAAAATTAATATTTGAATAGTTTTAAATACAAATAAATAAAAAATACCTAAAAAATTTAGACAAACTAAAAGACAAACAAAGGCGACATTTGAATATATCTAGTAAAAATTTAAACATGAGCCCATAACTAGCATTCCATTAGGGACATGTCCTTCTGGCTTTGGGTGACGAGGGCTTGGGAACTTGGAGGACATCCTCTCCTTGTCCTCCTGGTTTTTGAAAGATTTGGGAATGCCCTAAGAAGTCCTTTTTTTTGGTCTTTTTGGGGACTTAGGGACTTGGAGGACATTCCCTCCTTGTCCTCCCTTTTTTTGAAAGATTTGGTAACATCCTGAGATATCCCCTTTTCTAATCTGTTTGAGTATTCTTGGTGTCCCCAAGTTGCCCTCTGGCATCTCCTAGACTTTCCTAGACTCTAGATGTTGCTTGGCCATTCCAGAGACTTCAGGGTATCCTCCACATTAAATGCATAAAACAAAACATTATAAAACAAATAAAATTCTAAAATAGGGGCACTTGAAGGACCCCCAACCTAATACAACTTCCAAAATCCATACTCATTGCTGTTTCACATTCACCAAAAGGGAAGAAGAAAAGAGGAGAGGAAGAGGAATGAGAGCAGTTTTCAAGATATCATTTGGATGATGATTCCGACCTCCAAGGTTGTTGCTTAAAATACTTACATACCATACATGATCAACATTTCATTTTCTTTAGCATCTCTCAGTATAAATCATGCTTAAGATCATGTCTATTATTATTTGTTTATCAAATTTGTTGTTTCTCTAAATTTTTGGGATGAGGGAATGTGCAGACACGGTGATGAGGTTTCAGGGATGGCAAAATTTTTCCATTTTTTTAAGGACAGCAGTGGTAGGGCTATTAAAACAACTTAAAGAAACTAAAAGCAGCTGAAGTTTTAAAAAGTAAATACAATGTTTTGGATTTGCAATGCCATTCTTCCCCCTTCAGATTTTTAGGGCATTTTAACACTATTTTACATAAATAAAGTTACCCTTTTAAAATTTTTTATGCACCATATGGAGCAGGCTTTAGCATTATTTTCCTTAAAAACTTAACTTTCAAAATTTTCATGCATCAAACGGAGCAGGCTGTTCAGTACTGAAAAGGGGACATTCCCCACAAATCCCCAACTCCTTGGGATGTCAGGGAATTTGAGGACACTTGGATCCCTAGGGACATGTGCCTGTGGAATGCTCTGATCAGATGGATGATGGAATCAATGAGTTGTTATTGTACTCGCTCTTTAAAATTTCAGCTTCTTTTTGCTTGTTTATGTTATTTTTAGTATTTTTGATCTACTTTTATTTTAGAAATTTAACTATTAATTTTATATTATTTTAATAACTGTAATCCCATTGCCCTCGGAATCCAGAAAAAAATTTGCTGTCCCTCAAACCTGTCCCATCGCTCCCAAAACTTGGAGAAGCACTACATAACTCTTGAAAGCTTCTTTACATTTCAGTGGGACTGATCATATAGGTATCTAAGTTAATGTCAGTTTGAATTGGTTTCAGTAATGGTGTTGGTGAGTTCAACTTGTGTGTTATAAATTTATCTGGTCTTGTAAACACAATAAAAGCATTGCTTAACCAAAACTTAAGTTATAATGGTTCAATGTATTTCTGCTGGAAAGCATAGGATAAGGATCACTTCTTGTGGGAAACTTCCAGTCTTTCATAGTTTAATGTTGTCTTAACCTCCATCTAGTACAAGGCTCTTAGTTGCCATTTGAATAAAGCTTTGATCACCACTAATAATATGATATCATGAGATTGCTGTCCATTCAATAACTTTCATTAATGTCCGTATATTTTATTCCTTGCTTCTAACCAACAATGCCCTCTCTTGTTTATGTTCTTGCTTTTGTATAGCAAAATTGATGCTAAAGAGTTGATGTTTATTATTTTGTTTGTGAATGCATTTTGGTTTAATTGGAGCTTGTGTGAAGAATGAGTCTTCCTAGTTCTTATGCAATCATACTAGAGTCACTTGTGACAAATTTTAGCTGGTGATCCTTGTTATCTTGGGTCTGTTCTGTTCAGTCAGTAGGTATGCCTCAACATCTTTAGGATGGTTGAGAGATACTAGAACGATTGAGGGATACTTGGATGCTTTTGGGCAGCAGGGCTTCCCTAGGTGTTCCTCATGTCATATTGGGAATGAGAAGTTGTCCTCAGATGCTTCCTCAATAGGGGGATCCCCTGGGGTATGGCCCTATTTTGCAAAGTGTCCCTCTGTTTGGTTGGGGTTGGTGGAGGGATGCTTTGTCCCCATCTCACTGTCCCTGGATGTAGTTTGGATGCCTTGGACACATCCCAATTGACCCCTAGGTTGAAGGTTGTACTAGGTACTTGAAATAGAAAGGTGTTTTGATGTAGAATGAATTCTTGTAGAGAGGAAAGTTGAAAAAGGCCCTTTGCCATGTCTATGAAGGTTAGAAATACCTAGAGAGGCCTTGATAGTCCATTTCTTAAAAAAGGGCTCATTTGAACTTTTCAAATTGAAAATGAGCAGCTGGGAGTTTTTCTGCTATGCTGTAGAAAAGCTGTAATCATTTGGCCTACAACCTCTGCCACTGTTTCTCAACCCTTGGGATCAAATGGTATCAGAGCCAATCTGCTTGATATTCTTAGTTAGTCTTAATGGATTACTGCTTGGATTAATTATTGCCATGCTAAGAACTTCGTCAACTTTATCTTATCCGGTATTTTGTTAAATTATTTATCCAGTTCTCTTTTGGGCTTACCTTGTTATCCTTACTTTCCCAGTATCTATTAGCCAAAAGGATATCATGGCAGAATTTGGCAAAGCTACTGCAAGTAATCCAGGATATGAAATTCTCAATGAAGCAGAACTGATGGCTATTTTGAGCTACCAAAGGAAGATATTACAGAATAAACATTGTTACAAGGCAAACCATCTAAGCAAATTCCTGATATTGAAATCACAGAGGAATATTTACCAACTATTGTGACTAACTGTTAGCCTCCCAGTCTAAAAGTTGATTTTTTTTTTTACCAAAACACTGTTTTACAATCAAAGAATGTTTTATCTAATTTGTTATATAAGTCTATTTTCAAGTCCTTTGTTAAGCCACGAGTTAAGGCTGTAGAACTAGTTTTAGAATATAACCTAGAATAAGCTTATCAAAAATATTGTGGCCTTTATTTCCCCAATTGGAGATCAAATACATAAGAAGTCATCTAGATGTCCAGTTTGTCCATTTCGATGCCATCAGTATCAATATTTCTTCTTGTGTTCCTGCAAACACCCCCCTTGTGTCTTATGTTGCTATATGCAATAACAAGGCAAGTTAATTTCTAACATGCATCTCAATTGTTTTTTATCTCTACATTAAATGATGGCTCTATTTGCTATGAGTAATATCCAAATCTATTTCCGTGTGCCCAATATAAAGATGTTGAGAAGGCAAGCTTGGATCTCTTGATTGCCTGGGTCTGTTTTCATCTGTGTTTGGTTACTTTAAGAATGCAATTATCAATATTCAAATCTTTTTTTCAGTGACAAATACAAATTAGCAATGAATTATCTAATTTTTTTTGAGTCTCCCTTATGCTAAAAGACTGAATGGTATTGTGTAGCTACAAAAGGGTTTGATCAATTCCATAGATATTCCAAACAAATGGAAGTTAGATTGGTTAAAAAATGTAGCCCCTCAGCTTAAAGAATCTAAGAAACCAGTTAATAGGGTAGGTGGACAGCCTATACATATTTTACCCAGATCATTATCAGAAAGTTCTACTTTCCATTCCTTAAATAGAGCATCTTTTAGAAGACCTAGCTCTGTCTCTACCAATTTTAAAAGGGGAAATGTGTTTTTAGAAATAGAAGATGAACAGGTAAACCAAGGACCAAATCCAAAGAAGGGGAAAATCTACCCTGAATTATGTCTGCACTCCCTAGAGAAAATTCTTTGGAAAGTTACAAAGAAAATAATCTTTTCTTATAAAGGTGAAATTCTTTATTTTGTGACTTGTCAAAGAAGGAAAATAATTTATCTCAGAATATGCAAGCAATGTATTTGCAAAAGATGTTAAAAAATGGATTTTCTCAGATACAGAAATCCTATTGTGAAAAAATGCGTAATTTTTCTTTGCTTTGAAGCTCTTGCATTTGAAGCATTTTATTATCCACACTGATTGCACAATATTATGTAAGATACCACCCCTGTTTCTTTCCAATTTTTTTGCTCTTCTTCCCAATGATTATCAGATGACCATTTTGTCAAATAGTTTGAATGTAAGTGATTCTGTTCAGTTTGTCTTTTGGAAACCACTTGGATAATGTTTTCAAGTTTTACCAAAGCATATTATCTTAAATAAATTCAATTGAAGCATTGAGGCAAATACAAACAGTTTGAAACACATCTATTCATGGCAATTAGACCATCAAACATTATTGTTGCAGCTGTTTACAATACACAGAATATAGATGCATAGACTGACCTGGAATGATTCAAATGTAATTGTCAAGCACTGCTACAACTGGACAGGGGATGATATTGCTTTCAGATTGGCCAGACTTCATTGAATCCAACACTGAATTCTTCTTTCCAGATATGGCCAGGTGTGGAGGACCTTCATAACCACCCAGCTCAAGGACAATCCTAAGAAAACTGTAACTAGAGGACTGCAGATGGTAGCTGAGTGAAAATTAGCTAACAGTGAGGCATTTTCCAAACACCAACAGCGCCAAAAACAATACCAAGAGTCTTCTACCAACAGGAAATACCTCCAAATGGCAAATTCACCCCTTCAACTTTCCAACAAACACCCTTAACTTGCAGAAATCATAAAAAATGAACAGATTACAGACTTGTCCATAAGCTGTCATTCATTCCAAAGGTTGGTGCAACTCCCAGCTAGGCGATTTCTTTCCATAATAAATTCCTTAGGACTGTTAATGCCCAAAAATGCTTACTAACTCATCTGCCGGTCTAGGTGCACATGTAGACAAGGCATTTTCAGAACTCAATTTTCCAAATTTGGCACAAAACTCCAAACACCCATCACTGTGCTGTATGGCTTGCAATAGCAGCAGCTATCAACAATGAAGTTCATTTATGGCGTTTCATTTCTTGGAGAGTTTTTAAACATGTCTTCTCTATTTCCAGGAATGTATGCGATACTTTCAAACACCCAAAGTAATTTCGACTTCCAGCAACCTCTTGCAAATCTTCATCAATTTTGTCTTGCCTGGCAATATTTTACAAATTGCAAATTAAAACCCTTCTATTCATTTACTGACTTTCAACACAATGATGACTCCTCGATGAAATTGTTCAATTGGATTTTGAGGTTTTTCATCCCCAAATCCCAAATCTTCAGCACTCTATCAATCCCTGGCTAGAATTGCATTGCCTTCCGGGTTTTTGTTTGTTAGGAGCACAAATCTCCAAAAGAAATATACAATAGCTAGAATAATGCAAACGAGCTTGCAAAACTCCTTTTATAACATTTTTGGAAGCTTTTCAGAAAATATAATATAAAATCGCTTTATTAATTAAATAAGCCATATTACTCCAAAAAGTGATTTATATTATTATTTAAACATTTCCAACACCAAAAATCACTTTATTAGCGTCCAACATTAAACTTCCAATTCTCATTCCAACGAGCTATTTGTAATATTCCCCCTTATTTTTTTTTGAATTTTATCAGCACAAATCACCACTGTTAGCGTTAGCTCCAAATATAAACCAGCTTGGAAAGTAACCCTTCACCTTTTGATCACCAAGATCCCAATGTGGGCGAGGTGAGAGCATATAGTGCCGGGGATTCTTAGCAACTAGAAATGAAAATATAAAGCTGCTAGGCGGCTAGCCGACCATGAATGAAAAGTAAATGCTGGAAATACAAGAGTAGGCGGATAACCGACCATAAAACTCTACCACTTATTCAGTAGGAGCAAAGTTATTACAATTTATAAGGCAGCAAGCCAACTATGAATCCACACTATCACTTATTCAGTGGGGGGAAAGTAAACAACAAGTGCTGAAAGTAAAATAGGACTCAACCACTTCTTCAGTGGGAGTAATTACAAAATATTAAAGTGCAAAAATATAAATAGCTGTTAGTACTACTAAACCAGCTTTACAATGATAGCTTCAATTGCACAATAATGTAAAGATATACCATCAAGAACTTCAAAATTGTTAGAGAATAATCCCTAACTGATACAATATGTTATAGAATAGAAAATATAACATAAACCAGAATTATATTAGATCTGATTAGAAACAATAAACACAGAAAATCAGACTAGCTTTATAATGATAGCTTCAACTACACAATAATGTAAAAATACACCATCAAGAACTTCAGAATTGTTAGAGAATAATCCCTAACTGATACAATATGCTGTAGAATAGAAAATATAGCATAAACTAGAATTATATCAGATCTGATTAGAAATAGTAAACACAGAAAATCAGACCAGCAAGATAAGAATTCACCAAATTGGACACATCTTCAATTTAGCTCCGATGGACTCCAAACAACAGGCAAATGAAGTCAATAGCCTAGGCGTCCAAACTCCAACCAACAAACTATGCCAAAACAACAACAAAGACTTGGCACGAATCCCAATGCAACAGTATAGAAGTGTTATGACCTCCAGGAAGGGTCGACCTCTTCTATAAAAGTCAAGACTCAATATTAAAATCTGAAACCTTGCACCACTGGGCGCCCTGCACAATAGAACAACTTGAGCTAGTACCCAGAATGAGATAAAAGTCATTGGCGAAGCTAGTAGTAGAAGTTCACTTCAGCCATGTAGTTCATCAACAGAAATAAACAGACTATACAACAACAATTTGTTTATAAAATCAGAATTCAGCTCTATCCACACTCCTGAGTGAAGCACGGTCTTCAGAATGCCATCTAGGAAGCTATTGTTTCAAGCCCGAAGAATGGCGAAGTAAAAGTGCTAGGAGGGATCTCCTCGAAGCGGTTTTGAATTCAATTCAGCAGCATAATGTTATCATAATTTCCAAAAGATACAAATGAAGGCATAAGGCATCATTAAATAATCTTCAATGGGAAAATGAATCAACTATAACCTCCAAGAAGACAAACCATTCAGCTTCCAAAAGGGATGCCACCTTTTTTCAATTTTGCAAATGAAATATTAATTACCTTTTTTTTTGTTTTCTCTCCCTAGTTGTCCAAGGTAAATGCCATTTAATTTAACTTTTGAAAATAATAAACTTCTCCACTTAGGCGTCCAAGACAAGTCCCCCTTTCAAAACAACTTAAAGCCATTCGCCTAGGCATGGGGTCCAAAAAGCAATGTTGAGAAAAGACTAAGTTATTAAAACTTAGCTCCAAGAGGAGTGAAGAAGCCAACGCTCAATTGAATTGTCTTATTGCCAAAAATAGAATGACAAACTGAAAATGACTAATACTGTTGCTAGAATAACACTGCCATAAATAGAACTTACCAAAAATAGCAAACTGCTATAAATAGTAAGTGTTCCCAAACTTCATTTGAACACAAACCGGGTAGCTGCCATGACTTACTAAAAATAGTAAGTTCCTGGAAAGGTTGATAGATTCAGATGCATGTCATATCACACTGAAGAACTCTGAAAACCTAGAAAAACCCAGAAACCTTTCCTGCATGCAAGGTACCAAAGAGAAATGCATGTCATTTTTTCAACATACATGTTACCTTACCCTGAAGCTCTCCAAAAACCCAGAAAGCTCCAAAGAACGGACTGCCAAAAAGACTGCATGTGAGCCACCAAAAACCAAGCTGAAACCTCCTACAAAATAGGAAACCCTAATTTCTGTTTCTGATTAGCCTATGGATTTCTGAAAATAAGCTAATTCCAAATGAAGATTGTAGAGCTAAAATGGGGACATTACACTATTATACTAAGGTGCCCATTAAATTATTTTAATAAAACTAGCAACCTTAGTAAAAAAAAATTAAATTATAGCTCTCATTAATACTTTCGAGTTGTAGATGTAACAGAGTGAAAAATGAGAGATTTCAAATATTCAATATATTGAACATGAAGCAAAATGCTTCATAAATAGAATATCCACAATCAAAGATGCCATAATAGAAACATCACAGAATAACAAATATAGAAACAAATCTAAAGACAACTAATTTATAGTAGTATTACATACGTTACAAGAGTTGAGCATTAATAAACTAATTAAAATATTAATTTAATACCCTCCCTTAATGCTCAACCTATCAACTACACCAAGGTGCCCCCTGAATTTGACAAACTCATTTGGGCTCAGAGACTTGGTGAGAATATTTGCAGTCTGATCCTATGTTGGAACATATTGTAGTACCACTGATCCATCTTTGACAAGCTAGTGGATGAAATGACGGTGAAGTTCAACATGCTTTGTCCTTTCATGGGAGACTAGATTTTTGGCGAGTTTAAACACCCCTTGATTGTCACAGTACAAGGGGGGAGGCCCTGCTTGAGACATTTGCATGTTCGAAAGCACCCTTGGAAGCCAAACTGCCTCACAAGCTGCTTTAAAAGTTCCCCGATATTCAGCTTCAGTCGAGGAAAGAGCCACTGCCTGTTGCTTTTTGCTAGTCCATGTAACTGCACCTATACCCAAACTGAATACATACCATGAAGTAGACTTTATGTCATCCACAAAACCTACCCAATCCGAGTCTGTATAATCAATCAGCTTAGGATCTTTGCACCTTCCATACAAAATACCAAAGTTGGAAGTACCTTGCACATATCGCAACACACGCTTCGTTGTAACCCAATGTTCTGCTTTAGGGGCTATCATGAAGCGAGAGATGTAGCTCACTGCAAAACTGAGATCAGGTGTAGTAGCAATGAGATAAATGAGGCTGCCTACTAGTTGCCTGAATGTGGATTCATTTTCCATAGGAAAATATGATTTTGTTGATAGTTTAAGCCCTTTCTCCATAGGTGTTGATGCAGGTTTGTAGTCACTCATCCTGAACTTATCAAGCAAACTGCAAGCATACTGGGATTGAGAAATGAAGATGCTGTCAGCTGTCTTCCAAACCTCAACACCGAGACAGTAATGAAGTCCCAAATCTGTCATGTCAAATGATTGATTGAGAAAGTGTTTTATTTCCTCAATCAAACGTTCTGAGCTGCTAGTAATGATAAGGTCATCAACGTAGACAACAAGTATAAGGATATCATCACCAGACTATTTGACATACAAATTTGAATAAGAAGGGCTCCTCTAAAAACCATGACCAGTAAGGTACTTATCAATTTTCATGTACCATGCTCGTGGAGCCTGTTTAAGGACATAGAGTGCTTTCACAAGTCTGCAAACTTGATGTTCTTTACTAGAAACCTTGAAACCAGTAGGCTGTGTCATATTGACTTCTTCCTATAGATCACCATTGATAAACGCACTCTTGATGTCCATTTGATGGACTTTCCAACCAAACTGGGTTGTTGTAGCGAGGACAAGCCGAATAGTACTCATGTTGGCTGTAGGAGAAAAAGTCTCCTCATTGCCAATGCCCTCTGACTGTGAGAACCCTTTGGCTACTAACCGAGCCTTATACTTGTCAAGGGTTCCGTCAGCCTTGTACTTAACTTTATACACCCATTTGCAGCCAATGGGCTTCTTCCCAATTGGAAGATCAGAAAGCACCCAAGTGTTGTTCTTCAGAAGGCAACGATGTTCAGCTTCCATAGCCTGTTCTCACTCAGGGATTCCTTTAGCCTTAGAATATGTTTGAGGCTCATAAATGTTGTGCAAATTGGCCATGAGAGAAAAATTAACCGTATGCTGCTGCTTGCTCTTCTTCCGAGTTGTTCTACCCTCAATCAACTCATCATCATGAAGATCACTAATGGTCTTGGCATACCATTTAAGCCAGAGAGTAGAAGAACCAATATCTGAATTAGGAGGAAAAACATCACCAGGTTCGGCTAGTACAAAATTAGCTGGATCAGGATCCATATTGTCTTGAGCAGGGGCGGGTGGTGGAATATTTTGCTGAGGTGGTTGCTCAATTGCAGAATCCCTCCCATTAGGTGGACTAAGGGGAAGATAAATACCCAATTCAGAAACATTCGAAGGTTTCCTCAAGATTCACAAAAGTAGAAGACAAAAAGAAAGGTCCAGTAGTTTCATCAACCACAACATCACGATTGAAGATTAGACGATCTGAATCTATATCAATTAGTCTGTATGCTTTATGATTCTCACTGTAGCCAGTGAACATGAGTTTTTGGCTTTTGAAATCCAACTTAGTGCGCTTAGCATCCGAAATCCAGACATGAGCAATAGAGCCAAAAACTTTCAAGTGGCTGATTTTAGGCTTTCGTCTAGACTAGGCTTCTTCAGGAGTCATCTTCTTAACCGCATGAGTAGGAGACTGGTTCAGAAGATAGATTGCAGTATAAATTGCTTTAGCCCAGTATTTCTTAGGAACATGTCTATGCTCCATCATAGAACGAGCCATTTCAGTAATGGTGCGATTTCTACGTTCTACAACACCATTTTGCTGAGGGGTGTAAGGCGTGGTAAGTTGGCGCTTAATGCCATGTGTAGCACAAAAATTGGAGAAATCAGTAGAACAAAATCCCCCCCCATTATTAGACCTAAGAGTAGCAAGTGGAGAACCAGACTTTTTTTCAACTAATGTCTTGTACTGCTGAAATATACCAAACACATCTGATTTGTTTTTCAAAAAGTACACCCACATTTTTTTGCTGAAATCATCAACAAATAATAAAAAATACCTGCAATCGGTAACTGAAGAAGTATTCACTAGACCACATAAATCAGCGTGAACCAATTGTAATACCTTGGAAGCTCACCATGAGTCATCATCTGAAAATGGGGTCCGGTGCTGTTTTCTAGCCTGAGAAGCCTCTTATACTCCATGATTCTTAGTCTGAATTGCAGGGAGGCCACCAACCAAATCATCACGAGCTAACTGAGAGAGATATTGCATGTTCAAGTGCCCATAACGGTGATGCCGGAGACTACTGATGGATGTACTCTTGGCTGCCATAGCCTGCTCTTGAGAATCACCAGAGTCAACAAGTCTATAAAGACCATGATCCTCAAGGCACTGAACAACTGTGGTGCGTGTCTCTTTGTCAACAATGCTGCATGTGTGCATGCTAAAAACAATATCCAGCTGAAGAAATGTCATAATCTGACTAACAAAAAGTAAATTCAACTCCATGCTAGGTACAGAGTATACATTGAGAAAAAATAAATTTCTCCCTCCAGAATGAATTTGCACATTGCCCTTTCCAACAACAGTATACTCCTCGCCTCCTCCAAAGATAATAGAGTCTTTGAAGGGCGTGTACTCAGTGAACCAATCTCAACGATGAGTGAAATGTTGAGAAGCACCTGAGTCAATGTACTAGGCAAAGGATTCACAGGATCTGTTGGAGTCTTGGCCATAAAAGTATAGAATGCAAACTCCTTTTGCTCAGTGTGTTTTGCGACATGGGCTTTAGGTTTGGACTCTCTTTTCTTGTTCTATTCAGAAGCCAAGCGTTTCCAACAATCTTTCTTCGTGTGACCATACTTATGACAATAGTTGCACTGAACATTCTTCTTCTTGGAAGACTCTGAAGACTGCGCTTGACTGGTCTACTGAGAGGGCTGATTTTTGCCCTTATTCTTTTGAAATGTCTTAGCAAGAAAGGCCTCCTCTAAGGAAGATGAACCAGCACTGCTACCAAATTGCTGTTTCCATCGATCTTGCTGTAGAAGTATGGTGCAAAGATCTGAAAACTTCAAATCAACATTAGCTGAAGTAATGTTGAGAGTCTCGATAAAATGCTTGTAAGATTTTGGTAGACTTTTCAAAGTGATGACTACCTTATCTTCTTCCTCCATTTTCCGACCAATCGCCTCAAGCTGATCATGGATGTCCTTGATCTTGGTCAAGTGCGCCTGCAAAGATGTCTTCTCATCCATCATGATAGAAAATAACATGTTCTTCAACAAGACCGCACGACTTTTGTCCGAAGTTTCATGAAGATCTTTCAGATGATCCCAAATTTCTTTTGCTAATTTACCAGACAGAACTTGAGGCAGTTGATCATCGGTGACAGATAGTTTAATGAGCATCACTGCTTCACAATTTTGCTCATCAAACTTTTCTTGATTTTTATCTCCCGATGTAGGTCGTTTCTTTTTGCCCAGAATAATTTGGTCAAGGCAGCGATATTTGAAGATTGTCATCATTCGTTGCTTCCAGGTGTTGTAGTTGCGGCCATTAAACTTTTTACTACCCTCCAACATGATATGCGACAAAGAAGCCATAGGTTTGTACTAAGTACCTTTTACAAAAAATCTGACAAATACGAGGCACAAAACCTAAGCAAAAAGTCTGTCAGAAAAAGGCACGAAACCCAAGGTAACTAGAACGCACAAATCTGGCATAAGAAAAGATTAAGAGAGAATACATGGATTGCACAAAGAGCAAACACGTGCATAGAAACTTCACAGGTTAGGCAAGCAAAAGACGTGCAGGTAAAAGGCTTAAAGAAGCGCTTTAGAAAACCCACACGGATATAATAGACACCCTGGTGCTTTTGAGACCAACCAATCAGAACGCACAGGGAAAAAATTGGTGGACAAGATGCGCTTAGAAGAAAACATGCACACAAAAAAGACAGCTGCAATTGTTGATAAATCGTCTAGAATAAAACAAACCACTCCCAGAATGAAGATCCCGATCAAAAAATGGCATGCACTTCATGTGCGGCTTGGGATGAGAGAAAATTTCCACAGGAATGAGGACGCGTTGCAACAGATAGAACACTGAAACCACATTAGAAGAAAAGCACGATTACACGTGAAGAGTAGAAACTTCCATCACGGCTTAGGAAGCCTGTGAAAAACAAAGCCGACACTTATTACAAAGTCGGAGATAGACTTCACTATTTTCCGTGTTCTCCACACAACAATGAACTCTTCACGAACACGCAAACAAACGCCCATAAACCAGCCGTGTTTTAGCAGAGGGAGGACGCGATTTTCATTCACATGAGCGATTGTGCAAAAAAAAGCAGCAAAAAATCCATGCCCTCCACAAAGCCTTCAGAAGATGCATGATCAATACAAAGTCGGTTTTTTTTTTTATTGCACATGGAGTCGTGCAGAAAACGAAAAAAAAATCAACGCTTCAGAAAAAAAAAATTCCCGCTTGAGACCTGCTCTGATACCATGTAACAGAGTGAAAAAGGAGAGATTTCAAATATTCGATATATCGAACAGGAAGCAAAATGCTTCATAAATAGAATACATGAACGATGTTTCCACAATCAAGGATGCCAGAATAGAAACATCACGTAGAAACAATCTAAAGTCAACTAATTTACAGTAGCGTTACATACGTTACAAGAGTTGAGCATTAATAAACTAATTAAAATATTAATTTAATAGTAGAAACTATTGAAAAGCATTGGAATCGAAATCTGATTGCATTGGAGTGATATTGATGATGAATAATGAGAATTGGACCCGACCAAGTGACTTACTATAAATAGACATTCTCTCGAAGAGTCTTGGAGAATACACCAAAAGCCGAAAATGACTTTGGAAAGTGTCATCTGAGTCTTAGATCAATTGAGCTCACTGGTAACATCAAATAACCCCTTTGATAAGGCCGACAGACATTGAGAAGGTCAGAGCCAATTGCAATGCAATAGAACCCAAAAATGGGGACATTATAGATTATTGACCTCCAACGATAAAGATCATGGAAGGAAAGATGGCAAAGGAAAATATGTCAGGCGATAAGATTATTTCAATCGATTCAATTATACTGCTAAACATTAGCTGGAAAAGATAGTTTTGTTGCAGATTGGTTTAGCCAAGCCCCTCCAGCTACAATGATACACTAACTGGCTCTTCGATTCAATTATATTAGAATTAAGAATATCAATTTCTCAAGGGTAAGTCTGCCAGTTCAAGAATAGATTCTTAGAGAAGGATTAGTTCCCAAGCACACAATATTTTCTAGAAGTGCTTATCTAGATCTACAACATACTGGTGCTGCCTACATTTCTGCCATCTAGATGTAAAGTAGAGGACCATTTTCAATTTATTGCCTGAATAATGATCTGCAACTGCAAAAGCTTTTTGATCTTGTACAAAGGTAAAAGTGGACGCAGACCATTAAAATAAAATGTAACTCAAATGAATTCTTGTATGGGTTTGTGAAAAATGTTGGTCCTCCCATTATTCATGAAGAAGAAAACTTCTCCTCTGAAGTATTCAGCAGCATGATCATCAGAAGAAGATTAAAATGGGATTCCTTCTTACATCTTGAGCTCCAGCACAATGACAGTGACACTGAGTGGAATGTCAAGCACAATTTTCAAATTTAATGTCTTTTCAGGCCCATTGATTGGAATAATCTTTTATACAAGCAGAAGGCATGTTGGCCCCTCCTGTCCTAGATTCTCTGACCTCTTCTGGATCAAACAATATATCACTCTAGAAAAATAGGTTTCGTAAAAGTTGAAAGTGATACTCTGTTAGCATAAGATTCTGATAAGACCTCACTTTTCAGCATACCTGCTTGTTAGGTTTTAGGTAATATTTACTTCTACCTTCTATTCTGGTCATTGGTATGCTATAAATAAAAAATCCTTAAACTCATTTGATCATCAGGAGTAACATTGATTATTAGAGTCTAAGGGTCAGAGAAACAAGAAGTTTGCTCTTTCCTCATGCTCTCTTAGTGATATTGGAAATCAGAAATTTGGTCTCTTGTAGTAAAACCTTGTAATTCTTCAGTTTATATTAATATTGAAGCCGTAATCATTTGGCCTATGAATGCCACTTATGATGTTTCAAAACTGGCATATCTTAATGCAGTCTCTCAAGTCCATTCTCAAATTGTAATGCATATTACGAGATAGTTATCTTTTATTGGGCCTTTTACCACTTGAGGAACTGAAGCAATTGTTGAAAATGCTGCTCAGTTTGCTGTTAAGAGAGAGCATGCAGTTTGGAGCATCTTCAGCTGGTCCTAGGTTCTCATCTTCTTCCCCATGGTCCATGTTTGTAATTCTGATGCTAATGGACAAGTTGCTTATAGAGATGACTTTGATGGTGGTTGCACGGGACTTGGTGGTGATGATGCTTTCATCTGATCTATTTGAATTAGATTTTTAAACACCTTGTCATTTTGTGGCGATTCAATCACCTGATACATCTATATTTTGCTTCTGGTAGGTTCTTATCTTCTTCCCCAAGGTCTATGTTTATAATTCTGATGCTAATGGGAAAGTTGCCTATAGAGATTACTTTGGTGGTGGTTACACAGGATTCAGTGGTGATGATGCTGTCATCTGACCTAATTGAATTAGATAATTAAACACCTTGTCATTTTGTGGTGATTCAATCACTTGATACATCTGTATTTTGTTTCTGGTAGATGGGCCATCAAAAGAATTTTATTTGTGTTAGGCCTGTAAATGCCAAGCTGAAGGTCACTGAATAAATATATAGAGAAAATTACAGAATTTATCCACCATATTCTTGGGTTTTCAGATACTACGATTGGAGGGACACTTGAGATTGTATGCTTAACATGCAAACCAGAAGTCTTATTCAGGAGCTGTTTTTTTGGTTACTGAGAGGGCTTTAAGTCATAAACATATTGATTTCTGGCTGAAAATTTCATGAGAACTTACTCAAGTGTTTAAATTGTGTAATTAGAAAGACATACAATTATAGAAATGATATTTCCACAGTCCATGTAAACAAATATGAATACTTCTGGTAATAATTGTGTTGAGTTTTTTGAATCATGCTAATTTTGCCAACTCTAGAATATTCTGAAAACTTCAATCTTGTTCAAGTCATCATACTCATTTATACTTTCTATATTGAACCTTAAGATGGCATTTCAGTTGTATTTAGGGGGTTCACAACTTTGGAATTTTACTTAGGTCTCTCAGACACCTTATCCAGTTATCCTCCTTATTTACTAAAGGAAGTCTCTTTGTGGTTGTTGTGGTCTGAAGGTAGGGACCTTTAGAAAGGGAAATATCTCCTTTTTTTTTTCTTTATTGCAGATTCCTTTGTTGTCCACAATTTTGGCAATGACAGCTCCAGTAATTGTATTTGAAAATTTGATGATACAAAGTTACAATCTATCTATATGGGAGTGGTAGGCTTAACAATTTCTATTGAAATGAATACAAAAACTTGCTAATGAAGGATATATGATCCTAGAAGTAGTTGCATTAACATAAGCAGAAAAAAAGATCTTGAAAACTTACAAGAAAAAGATAATGAAGCTCTTTGAATGATCTCAAGCTAGTTTCAATTAAATTATTTTGTGGGGAATCAAGTTGTACAGTCTTTTAAGGAATTAGTTATTTGATGATTTTATCACTCAAAACTAGAGTGTGGATAATCAAGTGAGTACTCTAGGAGATGATGGAAAAGAACAAAAAAATGTTGAACAGATATTGAGGAGTGTTTCTAAAAAGTGTGCAGTTCTCATTTGCAGTCTTGTTATGCTCACATTCATAATTATGTATGCAATAAATTAAAATAGAGAAATGGGGATGAGTGTGGACTGTACTTACAAAGTTTTGAGCTTTGGTAACACAAATATTTATAATGACTGCAAGACATACTTAGTGAGATAGAATTCTGGTAGTAAAATCTCTTTCTGACTGGCTGAAAACATGGAATTATAGAAGCACCTACCCAATAACAATGTCTGAGAAACATTGTGGTTCAAAGTAGTTTCTATTTGATGAGGTTATTGTGTCTTTAAGGTTTATTTATTAAAGGGTACATGAAACAAGTTTTAAATCGTTAAAAATCTCTGAATTTCTTGGGTTTTTCAATCTGCCGAGTCTTTGCCAAGTCTACGCCGAGTTTGGGCTCCGAGTCCGAGATCGAGTAAAAAATCAGCTTGACGATCTGAGTTTTGTAACACTGGTCTTTATTACTCTTTGAAGGATGCTTTAGACTTTTTCTGTACTTTTTGAAGATTATTCTTCCATTATTTAGGCTCACAAAGTGGGTTCCTCTTCGAGGCTACTGAGTTCTTTCGTTAATCAATTAGGTTCACAAAGTGGGCTCCTCTTGGAGGCTATTGAGTTCTTTCAAGTCCAAAGACGTCATACTCTCTAGTCCTTTGTCACTGTTATATGCATCATGAGGGCCAAAAGAAACATCCATGGGCATTAGGAGAGATCTGGAAAGAGAGGTTGTTCTTCCTAACATTTTTGGCTGTAAAATTTTATTGTGATTCTGAGGCATTTATTGTTGGCAGGGTTGATACTTTAGTTGACTTATGTTAAATTCATCTTTGGAGATATAATTCTCTATAACAAATTTATATGTTTATGTCTGCAGGTTTGCATACCCCTTTTCTGGTTCACAGGGTTATCAAACATCATTGCCACTGTCATCAGAGGAGTACAGTAATGATCCAGTTGGAGCTGGAGAGTCCTTGGAGAGCAATACTAGATCTTGCAAAGCTGTGTTTGATTGGATAGAACCAGAATTGCAATTCAACAATTGTGCAGTTGTCCAACCACAGGGAAATAAGCATGTACTGGATACATTTCAATTACTGCAAAATAGCCCTACAGTCCAGGTTTTCCCTTGTCTTTTTGTCCTTGTCTCGCTGTTTGGTAAAACAATCAGCATTATAACTCCTAAAAAGTGGTTTAATGTTTATTTTGATCTGTTCTTGGTCCTCCACAAAGTGAATTGCAAACTTTTGTGTTTAGAACCTCATTATCATTGAGTTTACAGTCTTTCTTAGAATTTTGGAGGGTTCCTAGTTATCTTTGAGCATACATTTGTGTCTTAGAGTATAAAGGGTCTCACTATGCATCTAGTTTTATGGAGGATAGTGCTTTCACATATTATTGAATGGTAAAATGCTTTTTTTTTTATGCTGAAGCTCTGCCCAAACTTTGTGGAATTGTGGCTTTATCTAGGACCACAAAAACATAAGTAGATCTTTTTTATGTACTACTTGTAAATTTTCGCTGTTTTAGTTGATGATT
>VDFB02268152.1:0-27482 GCA_007258455.2 Sequoia sempervirens | reverse complement strand
TTCATTGTGTTTATTGATTTTATAATTATTTATGCATTTTTCTTCTCAATATTTGGTATTCCATTACACATGTATGTAAAAATATTTTCTACCCAACATATCTATTTCAATTACTTCCATAATTTTCCTATGATGTAACTTACAGATGATTTTCCACTCATGTTGTGTTTCATTAAATAGTATGAATATTTTCATCTTCATAATCACTATGATTTCAATGTTATCTATAATATTCCTCTGCTCCACATGCCAAGGATTATAATAAAGTCTTATAATTTTAGGTAATTTTATTATCATCGAGTTAATATGATGTCATTGTATTAGTATCAAGATTAATATGTATGTACAACACAAAATGACTTGTAAAGTAATGACTTTGACCAACAAAAAATCAACTACTTTATTCAATTGATGTGTAAATACAGTGATAAATCTTGGGAATACTCTCACAATAGTGGTCATACTCCTCACCTCCCATTTTTTATCTCTTTTTTCACATGGGATTAAATATCCAAGATTTAGTGTGGTTGGTTAGGTGGGCGCCCCTCCACGTTGGCAGAGGGACTTCATAGGGATATGACTTGGCTCATACGTGGCTTCATTAATGTTATGGCCACTACCAGTTTGAGTGGAATGAATTGAACTGACAAGTGGTGGTAGTCTCAAAGTACTCTGTATGTGACAAGTACATGCACTATTGTTAGTTGGTGTGGTTCCATCATTTCAAGGTATGCATTGTGTAAAAGGTTGAAGGTGAAGGATGGATGATCATGCAAGGACATATTGCCTTGCATCAAAATAATTCCCCACTCATGTGATGTGAGTTTGGCTTTGTTGTCATGGGTAATATTAATGGGTGTTGGTGTTGGTAGATTTTTAGTGTGTTGTATGCAGTGTTTATGTGGTGTCTTAGTTGGTGGTGATTTGGCCGACAGTGTTCGGCTTCTAGTGGCTTCGAAGATGAAAAATTCTAGTCGTTCTAAGTTCATAATCTTTGTGTCTGTGGAGGGGTTGGAGTCGTTTGGTGCGGACTCACCCATTTCTTTGTTGGCAATAGAGAGAAGCTTCCTTCAGAGAAATTACCAACCAGCGGCTCAAGCGTGTTCTGCTTGATAGTGATCCTTTGGTTTTGGTAGCGATAAAAATGGTCTTAGGGAAAGGCCATTTGGAGAGGAAGGAGTATGCGAGGGATAATGCCTATATTTCCTCGCGCTTCTTGGCTGTGTTGCTAGATGTTGAGGTGTCTAAGGCGGAGGCCAAGGAATTGCTCGTGCGCCTATTTCGTGAGGATTTGATGGGAGGTTTAGAGGAGACTTTAAAGGCGGCAATCCTTGGCAAAGGGATCCCGTGACCAGCGGACTTGGAGCTGCTATGGAAAATGGATGAGGCGGTGAAATTTTTCCCTTTCCTTCTGGATTTGAAAGGGGCTGAGCTTATGAGACATCGGATGGTCTCGGTCGTGGCAATGGAATTTCTGAAAAGGAAGACAGGGTTGGTGGTGGAGGATGGTTTGGACTGGGTGGTAGATTTTGATACTTTTGCTAAATTGAATGAGTTTCTTTGAGGTTCGGCTTCTTTCTATTTGTTTAAATTTTCTCGTTGTATGGGGTTAGTATATGGACTTTCTGGTTTTGGATTGGTAGAAGTCTGTTTTGGTCGACTTTTGTGACTTTCTCGGGCTGATAGGAGTTTTTACTAGTTTTTTTGGCTACTGGTTGGGTAATGGTTCTTCCTACTTTAGGCTTTAGCAGACGTTCTGTATGGATCTTTTTAATTTTAATAAAATATCAAACTCTTACATACCAAAAAATATATATATCCAAGATTTAGCTACATCTATGAGTGAAAGATTGTTCATTACATGGTATGTCAATGTATCCATCAATGGAATATTTATACATGTATTTCATGATCATGTTCATCCATTTGTATTGTTCGCTTGAATACCTCTCATAAAACATTTAAAGTGAAAAACACTTCATTTATTTCTATTAATGGAAGCTTCAACAACATAAAATATGTTTCATGTACCCCCAACATGTCTCTCTCAACAAGGGTTTATATTTGAATCATCTTATTTGCTCTTGATGTTAATTTATTAGGATTTTTAATGTTTGCAAGTGACATTATTTGATCATATATTTGAAAATCTTCTTTAACCTTTATTGCATATAAATTTAGTTGATTATAGGTTTATAGACAGGTTTTTAATTTATATTTTTCTTCATAACTCTAGTATGTAGCTATTATGTGTATTTACTCAATAATCATTTTTTGTAGGCTTATATTTTTTCTCCTATTTTGGATCTAGAAATATTTTTGATCTCTCAAGATGGAACAACTATGGTATATATACCTAGAAATAAAAATTAATTATTTTTAATTTTTATATGCATTGTCTATTATCATATTATACAACCATAATATTGTTTCAACATATTACCTTCAAACCATCTTTCCTCTTTTTTTACATACGTAGGCACCATCTCTACACATTGTATAACATTTTACACAATCGAGTAGTTCTTCATTATGTATTTTAAAAAAATTGATGTTACATAAAACTTTATAATATTTCATAATATATCATAATTTACATGTTAGAGAAATTGTACTTATTCTATAAAACTTAGATACCTATTTGTTCTATTAATGTGAATCTCCTAATGAATTTCATGCATGGATAATAGAATCAAATTATTTTTCAACATTTTCTTGTTCGTGTTTATTTCTCCAATCAAAGTTGTCAATGTCTAGTGCTCTCTCTAACCATACAAATTCATTAATGTGCAATGAACTTCTATGTTTCCATTTATATCTAGACCAATAATATTTTACTTTCATTCATTTTTGTAATGTCTCCTTTTAAAAATCATGTCGGTTGCATGTAGTATGTCACTATATGAGGATAAGCAATAATATTTTATTCTCATCACTCTTGCAATTATTGTGAATTATTGGTGATCTTGCTCACATGAGAACATGGAGATCAAGAAAATACAAATCAAATACACTTAAATTGAAGAAAATTGTTGGTGCTCCAATTTTATGCAAGAGGTTGCTTAATTATAAATAATATTGTACCCAACAAAACCTTGTATCCCTCAATGTGGTTTCAAACTAGATCAAATAATTGGCTAAATGGGAATGGTCGTATGCTCCTAAAATACATTGAAAGTGATTAACAAGTCTTGAAGGATATTTTCCCAAACAATGGACGAATAATATGCATGATGTCTCATGATTATGCTCACCATGTAATATGTAGATTGTAAGGGTTTTCCAAATTAGTGGTCTCAATATCAAACAAATGGTTAACAAATTCATTGAGATAGACTTGTATCAATTATAGTTCTAACACATTTCATCATCCATTATGAAATAGTATTGAAAATCCATTCAATAACCCTTCTATGACATACTCATTCACTAAAAACGTTGGCCAATCAATCAACAATCTAGGATCTACATTGAGATGTCTTACCCACATGGATTAATTTTATCTCTTAAGGCATTGAGTGATTTGAAATCCTTAGCATTCTATGATTAATAATGTTTCCTCAATCATCTCCATCATGGACCCACAAATATATATTCTTTTGTATTGGAATCAAACTCCATATGGACAAAGTTTAGTTGATTGACAATATTTTTATCGTGATTCGATGAAAGTTCAATTAGAACATTTTCATCAATTTGAACATCTCTATAGAACATCATTTTTATTTTCTAAGTGTCTTATAATTATATTAACTACACAATTGTAATTTATTCAATGTTGATCCCTCTTTTGAACAGTAATCATCAATATATCTTTTATTTGATGTGGAAAAACCTTAGCAATTTATTTTACTCCTTGTGAAGAACATATGGTATATTTTTTATATTTGTATTGACCTCTAGTTGCATGTGTGACTTAGAAGATTGAATTGACACATGCTATCAAAATTTCCTCAATTTGTGTTAAGTTTGTGGTTCAAGTGGTTATTAACCATGTGATCCATATTGTTTAATGTTGAAAATTGATGTATTTTATCTTGTTTTTGATAAAGGTTAAAACAGGTTATATCTTTTTTTTATGTATTTTATCTTGTTGACATATGTTGTAGATAGGCCTTGTTGCTCAAGAAATATTTATTTCAAGATAACTTTCTTGACATATATAACACATGCTTGGTAAATCAAGTTCAACCAGATCATGTTAAGAAATATTTGTATAGTCCTCAATTTCTCCCAACATTTCCATTGAGATTAAGTGTACTTTACCCTTTCAATTTATAATTATTGCATTATCCTTTGTCTTTTAGCTTACAATATTGTCTCTTCTTGTGAAACATTATTTTTTACATTATTTCTAGCAATGACATTCATTGCATCTTGAGCTCTATTCTCTAGCATCTATAGCATATGATGTATTGTTATTGAATTCGCTCCTTAAGAATTAAGTTCAACATTCAGATTTCAATCATTGATGCCTTTGAACTGCTTCACAATTATGTTATTATAGTAGTTTCTTTTATCTCAATAAATTGATCTAAACAAATTTCTCTTGAAAATATTCTTAATATAGTTTGATCTTCTTGTGACATTCATGTGCAAGATGTTATCATCTCATTCGCAATATGTTACTGAATTCACTCCTTAGGAATTAAGTTTAACAATTAGAATTCAATTATTGATGACTTTGAACTACTTCAAAATAATGTTCTTATAGTAGTTTTTGATTAGGGTGAAAACAATTTTTGAAGGGGCCCTGAAACCCTTCACCAAGAAACATCTAGTACACTGCTAAAGAACAACAAAAAAGTAGCCAAAAAAGATATGTTGCCATGAAAAAATAGCCAAGTTGTCACACAACAAACACAACCAACAACACATACATTTGAACCCAATTTTCCAACAAAATAAACAAGGATGGCCAACTATGCCACTCTTGGACCCTTCCTAACGCTCTGAGCACCCAAAAACTAGGTGTGGGAGGCACAAGCATGTTTACAATGACCACATTTCCATCTTTATACAACTTTCCATGGAATATAATCTTCCATAGAATCAAATCAAGGGAAGAGGGCAGGGTTATCCTTTATTGCCACCAAAGGTGATGAAACATGAGATGTCATCTTTACTAAAGCATCCAAAGAAATATGATCCCTAGATTTGACCCTTGACAATGAATAGTACAAAGGTGGAATGGCCAAGGGGCCCATGGAAGATGCCTTGTCAAGAGGCTCAAAATTTATTGCAGCCCTTAGTGCCCAAGTCCTCCACCTCCTCATCATAATCAAAAAATGTTGAATCGTCAAATGCTCAAGGTGGGCATTTTTCCACCAAGTCACCTTACATTTCTTGTGGTGAGTGTTGGTGTAAATAGGTATTTTTCCTATCTAGTTCACTTATAGGTCCTATTTACATGTTAATTTTACATAGGTCCTAGGAATCTTTCTAGAAGTCTTAAGTGTCATGTGATCTTATCTTATCTTATCATGGCATTCAATACTTGTGTCTTAAGTCATTTAATAATGTTGAGGTAGTTGTCTCATTGTACAAGATTAAGACATGTGTCAAGATATTATCTAATCCTATCTCACAACCTTGCCTTTATAAGCAAGGCATCTTATGTACATTTGAAATATTCAATCTTGCATCCTTAATCATAGCAAGATATTCTTGTCATTTCTCTCTTGTGGAAGATATTTTGGTTTGGCAGATGATCTTGGGGTTGGGAGTTCACCATTAACTCCTACAGTGAGAGTTAGGGCAAGAGAAAGCCATGTGTCCTATAAAAAAATCATCTCCTATAGCAAAAAGGGAGACCCTCATAGGCGAGTGTCTAAGTCCACAGTCTATCCCCAACAAGCAAGACAATATCCCCAAGCAAATCCTTAGAGGTTTCAATGTCCATGAGAATACAAGCATAAGTAGCATGTCCATGGTTTACCATCGTAGCATCTTCCTATAAAAAAATGATTAAGAGTATTGTCAATAGATTCAAAACAAGACCCTTCCTAAAATTGGAGAGAAAGATTGAGAAGTCTGACCCAAATAGATAGAATACTTAAGGATTATGTAAGTGGGTTGAAGGAAAGAATCCAAGGTTTAAGAGAGAGGGAATGCTTTCCCCACATCCAAACCCCACCATCTAACACATGTGTCCTATCAACACTCGATTGGAAGGATGCCAAGAAAAACCCCTAACATAAGGATAGAGTTCAATCCTACCCTCAGTGAGTGACCTCTAAGTCTCCAAAGCCCATTTGTTCAAATCAAGAAGGGTAGGGCAAAAACCCTTAAATTTACAAATGAGAGCATGATGTTTAAAGTCTTCTTCTTTATCTAACACCTCCTACCCACAAATAACAATCAGGCATGAAGGAGAGCAAGAAAAAGGTTTACCCCACTCAAAGAGATGAATAGAACCTAATAGAGGGAAAGAACCACCATTAGGGATACTATACCATGTATCTTTTGTATAAGAAACCTTTGCACCACTAGCATTAGGCCCAAAAGAATGTGCCACACAAACCTTAAGAGAAGAAGCATCACCGGCACCAATTAATAAAAAATTGTCTATTGCAACACCAGAGGAAGTGGGTATTGTGGCTAGAACAACACACAAGCAGATGCCAAGGAGAGAATCAAGCATAAGAAGAGACACACCTCCTAGACATTGACACAGTGGTTCGTGAAAGAGACAGCAGGGGTAATTTTTCTTCTCATGTTCCTATAGTAGTTATTTTTGTCTCAATAAATTGATTTAAGCACATTTCTCTTTGCAATCTTCTTCTTACTATAGGTCGATCCTCTTGTGATGTTCATGTGCAAGATGTTATCATCTCATTCTCATGTTGTCTCATTCGTTCTTTGAGTTCAACTATTATTTTTCTTACTATCATTATTGCTCTGGCATTTCTTTGTTACTTTTTTTATATGTTTGTCATTTGTTCTTATTCTTGTCTCCAATATTGTTAAACATATTATTTTCGATACTATCTTCATTACCCTTTGTTTTCAAATTTTGAGATTAGTCAAGCCATACCTACAAAGTTGTAATCAAACAAATCAATTAATTTAAAATATAATTTTTAAAATTAACATTGTTAGAATCAAAAGACAATGTTTAGAAAATTTTGATACTACACAAATGGTCAAGATTCTTTATTCTAAATGAAAATATATATATGAAAATATTTAGAAGAAAGAATAATATACATACATGTATAATATCTATTAGTTTTAGTTATGTTAGCTATGATGCATATAAAAAAACTTGTCAACTATAAAGAGTTTTTGTGAGCATGTTCTTACCATTGCAATCCACCCCTTATGTCCAATATAAATAAGTTACGCCTCTTGACATAATCATACGCCTTTCCAATTATTCGAATTTTTCAAATTTCATGCCTCCAACAAGATATGTCACATAATCCCATTCACTTTCTTTGAGATTGCAATTTCATAATCAAGTCATAGTTAGTTGAAGTTCCAAAGAGACTCTACATGACTTGGGAAACCTTGAGTTCCATCCAATAAAACAATGTTACTAATTACAAAGGTGAACATCCTCTTTTAATTCAAGTTTTTTGGGTTTTCTCAACACTTTACATGAAAGAATTTAATTTTTCATCCTGAAAGCCCGGTCTTAACAAAGCTTTCAAGTTTTGGGATTCCAATGAACACTGGCTTGGAGATGGTTAAAAGGGTATCAAACAGTAAAACCTCAAAATTGAAAGGAAGATCAGAATTTTGTGTTTCATATTTCCAGTTGCACACCATGAGCAAAATGTTGTCTAGCTCTTATGCCCAACAATGGAGTCATGATGGAATGCATTTAGTTCACACATGTTGGAGAATACCGTATAAATTGGTAAAAAGTTGTTCATTTCACACATTGTAAGCATGAAATATTCTAAGCTCGTCGATTGATTCCTTGCAAAATTGAGCCCTCCTAATCATCAAATTTCTGTATCAATATTTATTTATCAATCAATCAAGCCATAGGCATTTTCACTTCTGTTCTTGGATTATGGGTTTGAACAACACTTTGATATCTCTGTAAACCCTTCTCCTGCAAAGTTTCTGTCTTCGTACCGATGCTCTCAAGGTATTATATATTTAAAAGCCCGTGTCCTTACAACTCGTGTAGAGATATCTTCACTCTTTCTAGGGTTTCTCATACATTTTCCATTTAGATTCAACTTTGTGTCTTTGTGTTCCTTTAAAGGTGTGTCAAAACTATTCACAAAAAATCCTGGTTCGCATCTTTCTAAGTCATTTTTTGTTCTTCAGAATCTGAAAATCCTATAACATCCTGTTTATTTATGTTCTTGTCGAGTTTTACCAACTTCCTAGCACGTCCCATTCAAATTTGTTAGTGTTATAAACCCTAAATTCCATGTTTCTTGTGCTCATCAACATCACATATGTAAATTGGTTTCTAAAATCTGAAATTCCAAATCCCTTTTACAATTTGGACTTTCGATTCGTAAATTGTTCCTAAATCCTGAAAACCTATTTTTCTTCAATTTTTGAAGATTTTTACTTATTGGATGACCTGTCCCTCAAACAGGGAAAATGAAGTATGAATTCAAAAGATTCCCTCATGTTTCTAAGATTAGATTTGAGTATGCACAACCCATGATACTGACTTAGGTCATATTACTCTAAATGAGTTCACAAAAGAATGAATGGTGTGAGTAAAAGGATCCCATGATTAGTACCATTGTTGCAAATAGTATTGTAGAAGCTAGTGCATTCCCATTTTCAATGCAACCTCTCGATCTTGTTATGGCTTATTAGCATAATACTAGAGAAATCAAGAATCTACTAAATGAGCCAATAATTCAATTATGCTTGAGGAGAATTTTGGAATCCCTAGTTATGAAAAATGTACAAAAATTACTATTGAATCTTCTAGAATATTTTGAAAAGAATCCTAATATGTGCAATAAAATTATAAATCATTAGTGTCTCAAGTATTGTCTCAAGTAGAAGAAAGGTACCAGGATGCCTAAGGCACTACACATAAGTGATTTTCATTAAGAGGTAGATGATGTTATCACTCTTGAATAGAATTTAAGGTAGCTCTTATGAAAGAGATTTTCATTCTTTGGATGTTTCATCACATTACCAATGTCTTTGAAGGAACTCAACATATAGATTGGGTAACTTTTACAAGTGACAATTTATATAAGCTTTTGTGTGAAGTACAACAAACCAATTGTTTCCATATGATCTCCTATTTGGTGTATACACTAGCTAGGAGAGCAATTTTTCTAGGATTGGAGAGAGTGGGTAGCATGGATTTAGTAACCTATTACAAAAGATTTTATGATCATTGTCTAGATTAGAATTTAATGGAAGCAAGAAACATTCCAAAAGGTTGAATGATGCATTTATCTTTTATATTATAAGAACATTGGAGAACAATATGAACTAATGTATGTCATTATATATTACAACAATAAGGCTAAATGGGACAACTTAATTCAATTTATGATGGTTTCACTAGCAATCCATAAATTATCAAAATATGTTGGAGCCAAGTTGGTATTGCTATAGCCATATAGGCAAATAGTTGAAGTGCAAGTATTGATCAAACATACGTAAAGTAGGTATTCATTTCCCACTAATTATTGGTTATTATATGTGTACCTTTGCACAAGATAAAAATGTAGAAGCAAAAGTATCTCTAGTTAACTTTTCTTTGTTTGAAAAGAGAGATATTTGATCCTCAAGGATTTGTGGAAAGAGAAATTAAGAATTGCATATAAACACCAACCAAGTATTCAAGATTGTTGGGAAAATAGTGAAAGATGAAAGTTAGAAGAAGAGATTATTGTAGAGTCACTGCTTATTAGATCAAATATTTAGACTCAAGGAATTCCATGGAGTGTCTAATGATGGTAATGTACTATATTCTACATATAATGAACATGTCTTTGATAAATTGATTTCTAGAATGAGTGGGTCTCTTCTAGTAACTAAGAGCATTGAAGAAATGACAAAGAGGGTAATTACCAAAAGTTTAACATGGTTAAAATGGAAAGCTAGAGAACTTAGGGAAAAATTGGTGAACATTCTCGCAAAGCAAAACAATCTAAGATTCTTCCCAAAAAGGAGAGAGTCATGGTTCCTACTCAAGAAGATGTTACATAAGCTTTGGTAACTAATTTTGTCTTTGTTGATGAGGAAGAAGATTTCACTTCCTCCCCTCCTAGCCCACCTACAATACAAAGTGTAGTTAAGAAGAAGTTCTCTCCCAATAGATTCCTCTTTTGAAGACCTCTCCTAGGCAAGCAATCATCTCATGAGGAAAAACAAAATACTCAAGTTCAAGCCCACATACAAACAAATATTAACTCTCAAACATTCATATCTAGGGGAAGAAAATATCAAGAGGAAAAGAGTCACTAAACTTTGGTTACTAAGTTCAATGCTAGTATACTTTACTACTCCAATGCAATAGTCTTAAGAAATTTGATACTATTTCTATTATCATTACAAATTCACAAGGTACAAAGTATATGAAAAGTCGCCCTCAGTACTTAAAAAGATAAAATAGATGCAAGAATGTGACTATTAGGCATCCAAGATTTCAAAAAAAACTACAATGTCCACCATTCCATATAGAATAAACAAAGATGTGAAATATTTGATAGACCTAATACAACCTTCCAATTTTCCAATGCCTTCACATATTATAATGTCTAATAAAGAAATGTCAAGAGTAGATGAGATTTGGTGTGCACCAAGGGTATCAAAGATTGGATAGAGAATTTCCTTGCTCAAGGATCTAAATTATTTGATGAATCTATTTTGCTACATCACAAAATCTAGGATGATTTGAATCATGTCAGAGTTACAAAAAAATGGATTTAAGGTTATTGGCATTGGAACTTCACTTACCGTTAACTAGAGAGATGAGAGATTGTAACTTTGAAACCATGATGTCATAAAATATCCTAAATAATTCAACTTGTAGATTGCTTATTCAATAGATGGAAACATCCAAATGGAAAATTGACATAATCAAGACTAAAGAGCAATTCAATAAAATTGATGGTATAGGCAAAGATACTCTCATTGAGATTCAAGAGCATATCAAGAGAATACCATTGATTTACTTTTGAGCTCCTAACACAATCACCTCAACCAATACCTTAAAAGATAAAGTTGTTGATTTAATGAAACAAAAATCACCTAAAGAACATGATTTTAATGCTTCATCAATTGACATATTGATTACCATGAAGTTATTTAATAATTTTGAGAAACAACTTATCTAATAAGATTTCTTGCCAAACTTCGGAAATAATTTTGAGAAACAACTTATCTAATAAGATTTCTTACCAAACTTTGGAAATCTTCACCTCTGAAGATTTGGTTTCAAATTCAAATGTTGTCAAAGAAAAAGAGTACCAAAGGCACCTTCCCAAAGAGATTTGAAATAAATGATATTGTTTGAAGATAAAAATGCTTCTCTAAAGGAAAAATAATTCAACTAAATACAAGTCGATTTTTGGCTACATTAATGAAACATTTCCATTTTAAACTTTCAAAATGTCATTTCTCAATTTGTACGCTCAGCTTTGAGATTTTATTTTATTTTCAATACAAGTCAAAAAATTTTGGCTAGGGTATAACATTTCATTTTAAACTTTTAAAATGCAATTTCACAATTTGTACACACTCACCTTAGAGATTTTATTTTATTTTCAATTTTTTACACACTCACCTTAGAGATTTTATTTTATTTTCAATTTTTTTCATAAGTCCCAAAAGGAATGAAATGAAATATTTTCTTATACCATAGAAAAGAGTTCTGGATTTCCTATAGAAAGAACATTTCGAGTTTCTTACTACCAAAAAAAAGAAACAAATACCTTTTCGATTTTATTAAATTTTCATTTTTTTATATAAGTCCCCAAAGGAATGAAGTGAAATATTTTCTCATAAATTAAAGTGTTAACATAGAGAAAATTTTCTGGATTTCCTAGAGAAAGAAATAAAAATAAAAAGTTCCAGATTTGCACTGTAGATCATATTTAGGCCTTTCATTATATTTTTCTTATGTTTGAGATATTGGTTTATTTTTCTTGAAAATTTTCTTACGATTTGCAACTCTATTCAATAGTCTTTATTTTTATGAACTTTAAAAACCATGTATTAGAATTGATTAAACTCTTAGTTCTACTTTATCACATTCTCACTTGCATTCCACTTCCTTGCTTTGGAAATTTCCTTATAAACGATGCAAATTATTATTCAAAAACCACCATGCAAATTTGTATAGTGTGAATATTGTGTACATTTTCAAATATTGTGGATTTTTAACCCACATGTTATTAACATAATTTTTTATCATATAAGCAATGCCAAAAATATACATAATATAACGTAATAGAGTGCCAATATCAAAAATAAATCCAATGTATATGTGGTAAAAATCTACCAAATAAGGAATTTATCATCCTGAAGAAAGAGCCCTTAAAAGCCACAGAAATTCAACCGTAGCAATAAGACATCCGCATGAAATTCATTCCAAACCCATGTTAAATCCACAGGAACAGATCATCCCTAGCATTCATCAAGGGTATGGAAGGTGATCATTACACCCTGCTCTAAGCAAATGTAGAGACAAATGATTTGCCATTTATATATCCCATGCCCAACCATGGTCATCCAAGTGTTGATTTTCATGCAAATCCACTAACCCGTTGAATGATAAAAAAAAATTAACCATTCTCATCATTATTTTAAAACCTTAAATTCTGTCCGACTCGTTCCCTCGATCATCACACCTTATGGATATTGTAAACGTCATGTCCAACATTGCAACGCCACTCACTTTTAAACTCGGGGACCATAATTCAGTTGGAAATAAGAAATTGTAGAAAAGTTGATAATATTATTTATGGTTCAGACGGTGAGAGGTAAACAATTCAACCTCACATTCCGGAAAGAACTAGCACATGAAACCAAAGTAATTAATATCATTTTTATGTTATCAGTTCACTCAGACAAAACCCCACATCCAGGTCTAGTTCATCCCCAGTCCAGGTTCATGGTCTGGTTCCCAGATGATGCTGGCTGTGCACTGTATTTGGTCACCCAAACTGCACCTACTGCAAAAGACACGGCCTTTTTAATCTTTTTGCTTATTCTTTGCACTTTATTTCATCAAATAGCATGAAATGCAAAACTTACACACTTCTGCACCTTGCTGCTACAAAAAGAGTTTCTCTGTTAATGGCAAGGAACTTGTACAAACAGCAAAGTCAACAGAGAAACTGTATTTGTAGCCGAGAAGAATGTGATAGGAAGACCTTCATTCTCAGGGCTTCTTCCTTTTTTACATCTCCGTCCAATGATGACCAACGAGTATGCACATGGGTATGGTTTTGAGTAAGAGCTTCTTCCTTTGTTACATCTCCGTCCAATGATGACCAATGAGTATGCACATAGATATGGTTTTGTAGAGGTATTATTATTGTTGGTGCTTCTCTTTTAAATTCTTATGCTGCTCTCACTTTCCTGTTTTCAAGTTTTGAAGCCGTTGGTTTTCGAGTCGTCTTTTTACAGTAAGGCTTAGAATATTAGCTGCTGTATTTCTCATAAAAAGCAATAACTACACAAGTTTCTCTTAAAAGTATTAATTGGTTCAGTGTCATTAGAAACAACACATTCTTAACCCTTTTAGTTTTTACGGCCTTTTTAACCATCCACCACAGTGGTATCGCACTCACTAGATTTTATCCTAGACACACTCACTTGAGAGCAAGATGAAGCAGAGTTCTGATTGGAGTCCATAGTAGGGGGTTACAGCTTTTTAATACGAGGTACATATGATCTTTAGAAAAAAATATATATATGGATATCTTGTTACTATATGTATGTTGTGGTTATCTGAACCTAATTCCTGTATTAAGGCTAAAATTTGCATTTCATTTATGATTTTTGTAAATATCTTGTACGGATGGCCCAAAAAGTATCCAACCCCAAAAATATTTGGGTGCCCACATAACTGAATCCTCGTAACCAAACCCAAACCAGTAACCTAGGTAATTCTCTCATAGAATTTTCCACCCTTGGCTGAAGAGTGCATTACATAATATTCTAACACTTTTCCAGCTTCTGGAAATAGAACACTACTGAGTCCCATCATTTATATAAACTTATATTAGAATGACGCCAAATGTAAATATCAAATGAAAATCTCGCATAACAAAAAGAAACAGCTATGAAAACACACTTGCAATAAGTACCACACAGATTAATCAAATGCTACCAAACATTACTCTCCACACGAAAGAAATAACTCGGATTTCTAGCAAATACAAATTTTGCTTACTTTTACTAACAACTTAATTCACAGTTTTCGATTTAACCTGTCAACCTATTTCTGTTGTTCAGATATAGAAGAGCATTACTAAGAGTTCCTCTAGCACCTAAGCAGATATCAATTTTAGCACCCTGCAAAAAAAAATCCCCCACATAAACTGCTTAAACATATTTCTATTAGAATTAACATGGCCATATTAGATTAACATATTCCAAAGAAAGATGACCATATTACTAACATATTCAGAATAGCAATGACCTGAACAATGGAAACAAACACTTCAACAGAATATGAATATAACATATTTAATGGGAAAAAATTTATTACATTATGACTTCAACAATTTGTTCTGTATTAAGAAGAGTCGGTTACACTGCCTATTGGCCTAATAATCTGAACCAAAATAAATGAATATACACCTCAAATGCTAAAAAGTGGATCCCTTCCTAAATTAGCTAGTATACAACTAAAAACAAACTAAACTAGGGACAGATGCTTAACCCTCTGGAGGAGAACAATCGGTCCTCTATGCACTGGAGAAGCTACCTGCAGACTCTGCAGCAGAAACGATTACTCTACATGTGGTCAACAAGGAGCGCACCAAGCATCAGCAAAAATTACTAAATGCACAGGTATGCTCACAGATGAGGAAAGAAGATAATTCTATGATTTCATCAGACCTGTATCGGTGATAGAAACCTTACTCCATGGGACTTCATACCTCCAGCATTTCTCCATGAGGTCAGGAACTTCATTTAACCCTACCACCCCCAACCCTTTCGACACTATAACTGTCTTTCTTAAAAATGAGAAATAAATTAAAAAAAAGGAACCACTTACAGGTTTGATCTACCGCACCCATTGTTGTAAAAGATGTCAGTCTGAAGTTTGAACAATACAATTGAGAACAAAAATACCACAGAAAATGCAGATGGTAAAGTTCTCAGAAGCTTAAAGCGCACCTTTTCTGTATCATGCTAGTGAAGCAAGACTGACCCTGCATTCAATCAAAAAAATTGCAATTGTATACTAAATTGTCTTGACAATAGGGCAAAAAAAATTCAAATTCAGAATACTGGCACTTGCCTTGCAACAGGCTTGCTCACAGCTCCAGCTTTTGCTCCAGCTTGAGTTACCAAAACTTTTCCAAGTGACACCACCGAATGCTTGAAAAAAGGAGCCAAATGCATATGAATCCAAGCGCAGCAACCAGGGCCATGAAAAAATAGAAGGCAAACAAAATCAGGAATAGAACTTGATACATATTGCTTTCCAGCAAGAGCTTTAGTCCCATGCCCAAAGCAGTAACAAAAAAAAAAAAGTAGAAGCAACCACCACCATGGATTCTAATTATATATTGATAATCACAAAGAAAATGTTGTTATGAATTCATTCTTCAACCTAAATTTCATACTATAAAGCTCCTTTAAAATTACTTGTATATGAAACAGAATTTCTAAATTTAATATGTAATTTTGAAATTAGATTTTTAAAAGTCAGAAGGAACAATTTGTTATTGGCAGACCTCCACAATTAGCCCATTCTGAAAATTTCCTGCTTTTACCACATGAGCATTTCCCAACGATTCCATTTCACCACCTCTAGCACCACACAGCACCACTGGAACTCCATTGTCTTTACAACAATTTCCTAGATCACCATCAGTAGTCCTCCTAAAAGCTACCTCCTCTGTATTAACTTGAGATAAACCTCCACTCTCCAACCCAGAAGAAGATGCTGCACCAAATAAACCCGCCCTCGCTTGCTTCTCTTGTTTCACCATGTTTCGTTCATTGTCATGTTTTCTCTTATTTAAATTCACAGACATTATTTTGCCACACCCTTCTGCAGTTTGACAACCAGAGTTCCCACTACCCTGTCCAGAGGAAATGATCGTCATCTGACATGCAACTCTTGAAGAATCATCACCAAAGTTCCCATTGCTGCTTCCAGGAGAACCCCTTGTTGTTTGATTCACATCTCTTGCAGGATCATCACAAGAGTTTCCACTGCTGCTTCCAGGAGAAGATCTCAATGTTTGATTTGCAACTCTTGCTGAATAATCAACAGAGTTTCCACCATTACTTCCAGGAGAAGTCTTCATTCTTGGATTTGCAACTTTTGAAGATCGATTTGGTACTGCCCCCCCTGGGAAAACATATGATGGAATCTGCCTACGACGAATATGTGAAACAAAAATGTCCATTCCAGGTTTCCAAAATTGGTATGAGAACAAAGAAAGCTTAAATTCATCTACAGTGCCTCGAATATCAAACTGCTGGCCCTCCTGTACTGGCACTCCTTGAGTCCGTTGTAAACCCATAAAAAATGCACAACGCTCTCCCTGAGTAGATGGATCACAGTATCCATGAGGATAAGGGTGTACCCGTAGCATGCCAAGAGTGTCCCGCTCAATCTGGAAAAGCAAAATGTATGGATGTGACTGAATAAATTCTACTTGGAAAAATTAAAGGGTATGAGTAGCAAATGCAAGTTAATAAAAAACCTTCAAAGTAAGCTGCCTTAACCGAGACTCAATCCAGCCCTTCCATGTCCTCAGATCATCTTGATTTAAAGCTACAATGTCTATTTGCAAATAGTTTCTGTACGACTCAAAGAAACGGTAAGGCTCAAAAAGAGCAGTCCAGTCTGCCTTATTCAATGTTATTTCCTGCCATATAAATACAAAATCATTAAAGTCAAATTCACAAGTTATGAAACTGAAGCTAATAAAAAAAAACATGCCACAACCATACCTCACAAATCTTATTGCCATTCTCAAATTGCTCTGTCATTACGAGAAGTGTGCTATTGGTTACATTGTAGCTGGAGTTCATACAAGGATATGCTGGTGTGATTATAGGCATTAGATGGGTCCGATCCCGAGGATTTCTACGTGGATCCCACACAGCTAAGCCTAGAGTCCCCTCCTCTATTGAACATAGCATCACTGGATTTGGCCAGCGCCACTGAGTATAAACGCGAAAGAACCTTTCTACCAGCATGCTGGGAATTGCATTTGGATAGAGCTGACAAACCTGAGCAACTAATAATGCCCAATTCACACCACCCAAAAAACCCGTAACCTGCCAAGTGCCCCTTTTGTTACCACCATATAGAGTGATCGGAAGCTTTCTGCGAACATTTAAGTTGCGGAATTACAGAACATATATAAATTAAGCAATCATATAAAATAACTCACATTTGAGTATAAGCCTCGCTTTTTGGCCCAGAGTTTCATACATCGTAGTGTAGTACGAAAATGCTGCAAAAACAAAAAATTTGAAGGAACACAATACAAGAACCAGTAAGTAATATTATTACAGTATAAAATGCCTACAATGCATCACCTCAACATTTGGGACAAGTTGCAATATCTGATCTGCAACTCTGCATCCATTTAGACTCAATACACTTTGCTCATCAGTCTCATATAAAACCGACTCCTGAGAAATATCCAAATCCTGCAGGTAGAGTAACATCTCAATAAATAATAAATTGTTTGTCCAACAGCTTCATCAGGTATAAACAATGAACAGTTAGTTGATTTCAGTCAAATAAATAGATCAAACATAAAGCTCGTGATATAGACTTCCTGATGGAAGCTTGAAAACGGAAAACATACAAAACAATATTTTGCAATTTATTTTATAAAGGATTGGTGTTGCTTATTCGTGCAATACTTCATTGGGAGCCTGTCTAGTTACATATTCATGCAAATGATTTCTAGTAATAATATAAATTAACTCACTTCTGGTATAACCCAAAGTGATATGCTCGCATACAGCAGATCAATAGATATCCCTCGGAACTTAAACTTCATGACAGGTACATATGCATCAGGTACAGGTTGGAGCTCAGTAACTTCTGGCATTTCAGCCAATATCTCATGCAGAATGACAAAAAAATCTTCCTGTAAAAGAAACCCAATTGATTAAAGAGATCAAAACTGGAACTTCAAGAACACACTCCAAAGACATGTATGATACATTTAAACCCAAAATAAAGCAAGTGCACTGTCAAAATCACTGACAGATATTTTATACATATTAATCAAAAATACCTACGTGTGAGAGAACTTTGATAATAAGAGCAGGAAAGACTTACCTCCCTATTCACATAACATGGGCCTACACATAAAGTATCTAGATCTGCCCCCGGATCATGAACCTGTACACATTAACATTTGAATAGAATTTACAACAAAAAAGAGTACATAGGCAGGAACCATGTCTTTGCTCGTAACTTCAGTCTTACAAATTTAAAGATGCATAATCCAATAGCCATGGTCAAAACCATGTACAATCAAATTTAGGAATGGGCATTGTTGTGCACATCTTTCTGGCAAACATCTCATTTTAAATACTTAAACAAATACATATAATAATAAAATCAAAAAACTATCTAAAACACATCATTTTTTGACACAAATAGTATGCTAACTCAAATATTATATCTAATTTTCTGGCACAATAATATCAATAATTATTTAACCCTAATTGATCTAATTTAAATTTGAACTCCATTCTTTGCCAATAGCCAAAATGCTATTGAGAACAGTATTATATGATCAATTACGATGTTTCACTAAAATATATTTACATTGAAAAATGCTAGAGAACAATACCATATGAACCAATCGTCTCATGCAACCAGAGCATTTTTAATTGCAAAATTGATCATATACAAATATTGAGAAATTGTTCTTTTAGCCAAAATCAAGTCTTCAATTTCTTTGTCGACGAATCATACAAACTGAATGGAATTAATTACAGGACCCTCTCAGAATTTTTGGGAAGGTCTTCTGCCAGATGGACATCTTGATGTGGCCTTATTTCAGAGAAGCATTTTACTAGTATCATAGTCACCAGGAAATCCAGATGTAGGAGAAAGGAGCGCACACTCCTCCTTGTACCTCTATTTTCTGGTGACTAGATTTATATCTAAAAAAGCCATAACCTTGTGCATTCACTCATATACTCACATCTTCTGGTGTCCCTGTACCTGTATCGCATGTATCTAAATGACTAATGCATGTACCTTTGAATAAAAAATTCATGGTAAACCATATGGGTAGGGGTATATATGCATGTTAATGGTTCCAAAATATTTTGGCCGCACCCACTGGGAGAGCTAAAGCATCTCATCTCAACAGGAGTTTCCTAACATGTCAATTGGAATATAGGGAGGTGCTGGTATAACCTAAACAATAAAATGAAATAACAAAAAATTCTAACCACCATAAAACACGTTACAAGGACCAAACTAAAGCAGAAACATTATACATACTACCTATTAGAAGTACATGTATCGTGACCAGTACCAGCAAACTCACAAACATTTGGTAACTCCACCTACGATCTAAATAAACCTAGAATAAGACTGGGTACCTTGATTACAGCAAAATCAAAGGTCACACAGAGCTTGGTATGCTTATCTATACATAAAAAACAGGCATTAAAAAGCAATAACATAAAAAAAGTCAAAGGTGCAATAACTTACAGATAATCGGAACGACCCAAATGTAAAAATTTTAGCATTGGCCTCCTCAACCATATGTTCCTCATAATCTTTTAGTTTTGTTACGTGCTTGACCCATGATTTCACAATCTGAAAAGGCAAAGGCAGGCCACAGTGAGACTTAATGAACCTTCCGAGAGTATATAATTACATAACACGAAACTGTTAGCAACGTTTAAAATTAATCATATATATTAAAACTGAAAAGGTTTTATAACTACCCACCAGACCATGGTAGTTAATGGTACAACAAAGCCATATTTGCCATTCAATGCAAATTGCAAGGTCATAAAAATTTAAACAAGTGTACCCATCAAAATTTGAATCAAGGGTATCGATGTCGATATACCGAATCAAGGGTGGGGACATCGATAAATTGAAATAAGGGTAGCCACATCGATAAATTGAAACAAGGGTACAGACAACGATAACTTGAAACAACGATAGCAATGTCGAATTTGTAAAACTGCAGTCTCCTACTTGGGCATGAAGGTTCTATTGTCAGACTTTATTCGAACAGAGCAACAATAGAATGAACACTACTCCTACAGATTTAGCAATCCATGACCTAAACACGTATTACAATAACATTAAGAAAAAAGCTCTTTCTAACCTGAGAAATCTCAGCCAAGACTTCCTTCCTCAAACCAGCTTCCTCGAGGCCCTCATAGAGCCCTTGACTCTTCAGAAACTGCCGCAATTTCAATTCACATGAAATGAGAAACAAGTACCAGCCGCCAAATTTCACAACCCAGGACACGGCAACTAGGGTTTGAGTAGAAATCTATACCTCTTCCAGCTGTCGATTCCTGAGGCGATCTGCTCCGCTGGGACCTGCCGTGGATATGGGGCTCAAAACGCCATACTGCCGCTGCTCTCCTGCCATTAGTGACCCTGCGCTCCAGTAAAATTCCAACCTTCCAAACCCTGATAATCCAAACCCTAGCTCCTAAACTTTACAGCCCAGGCGCAAATCAAATATCTGCCGTCTTGCGCAGAATTGAAAAATCGGCCGGACTGTACACGACTTCGCGCACTCGCACTCGCACACGCAACCTTCTGACGAGGGTAAACATTGTAAGGAAAAAATAAAAGGCCAACGCGTGAAGGGTCGCCCAGTCAACTGAGCTCGAAAACTGCTGTTTTACCAAAACCAGAAACCGCTGACTGCTCTTTTAGGCCGTAGTGCTGCTTTCTTTTTTTCTATTTGTCTCTTCCGAAACCATGGGTTATATTAATGGATGAGGAAAATTGAACATGCGCCACGTGTAAGTCTTTTTCAATGGGTTGCTACGAATGTGAAGAGAAAGAAAGAACGCTGTGAGATTCTCACCGCGTCGTCAAAGATGTCGGCGGTAAGTTAACCATGGTAAAGGTTTGTGGGATTAAAGAGTTTTTGGTTTTTTTTTTTTTTTTTTTAAAGGACGAAATTTGGGAAATCAGTTAAAGTTCTATGAAAAATGTGGTAATATGTCATGTTTTAAAAATGAATTTCATTTGTTCAAATGTTATAGACCTTTTTATTTGGAAATTTTAAAAAAAAATTATGTCTTTATGTACTTTTATTTTAACTTTTTCTTGGAAGTTGTTTTTGATCTTGTTGTCTAGCAAAAACAATAAAATCATCAACTCCAATTTAATGCGTGATTTTTTTTCTAATATGAGTTCTTTTAATTATTTTTATGTTTTGTCCAATTTAAATTATCGATTTGTATTTTTGTATGTTTTGTTTACCCTCAGCCCACCTATCCATGCTGTGCTAGATTGGAATCCATAAAAAATGTATTTTGGCTCTACACTCATGCTCGTAAATTATGGCACATGTTGTTTACCTCCTTACCTCCTTTGTTTCCTCAAATATGGACTTGGGAATCAACTCTTTTGGGTGTTTTCTTGTCCTTTAACATCATATCCCACACACGTAAACAAGTGATTATCAAACATCTCTAGAAATTTTGTTGTCTTGTTGTGTTCTCTAACACCATCTTCCCTCTCCAAATTGAATTGCTAATGATTTGTTCTAACTGGTCCCTTTGCAAAATGTTCAGCCATCCATCATTCTTCAGGACACCTTACACAACCTCCTTCTACAATTGCACACAATTGCTAATGTTAATGGAGGCTTGAATTTTTTAGTGTTCATCTTTCACTTGTCTACACTAGTTTGGTGATTGGTCTTAGTCAAGCATTACAATCGTGGCTTGAAGAAAATCAAAGGAGTCCTCAATCTCAGGCTACTATAAGATGGACAGCGAACTGTTGGTTTTTTTGGTGTTTTAGAGAGACATTTTCAACACTCCAAATGAGAGGAATTTTTCTAGATTATGCATATTCTTTTAGTTTCAAATGATTTTTATCCATAGACTGGTCTTTGTATCTATAATCTATTGGTAATACATGGTTCATTGCTAGTTGATCAAGTCTTATGTTTGTTAATTGGCAACTCCTTGTCGTTGTTGTTGTTGTGCTTCTTTCATTTTTGGGACTATGTTAATATGTTGTTGTATATAACAGCCTTGTTGTTGTTCTTTTTTCATTTTTGGGACTATGTTATTGATGTTTTGTAACAGCCTTGTTGTTGATCTATGTAAAAAAAAATATTGCTTTTATCCAATAAAAAATAAAACAACAAAAAAAAAATTAGTAAAAGATATTCATATCAACTCATTTGTAAGAGTGCAAGAATTTTTAAAGAGATGGTCCATACAATCAAAATATCCTTTCAACCATAGCTAATCAATTTGATTCAACCAATCTTATTTCCTAAAATTCAATTATTTTCTATTTTATCCACCCTACATTAGAGATACATTACACCTACTTGTTCACACTAGAGGAAGCAAAGCAAAGGATTTTATTTTAAGGACACAACTACAACAAACATGCTCTTCATTTGCAATATTCAACTCCAACAGTGAATTTTCTATTTGTTTGTTTCATTAAATTTAATTTATTTATGAGATTAATTTAAATTTGTAAAGGGAAAACAAACTTTCCCTAAGTATAGTGTAGGCTAATTCAATAGCATGCATACACATCAACACAATTAACCTAGACTAATTTAATGATAATAATATGAGGGCATATGTTTTTTGAATATTGTAATAAATAAATGTGGAAAGTAAATGAAAAATAAATGTACTTAGTTTTGTGACTAAAAAATGAATCCAATCTAATATATTGTTGAAATATGAATCTACGGGGATTAGAGAGGTATCTTAATAATTTGTAACTCGGTTTGGGGTCAAACTATTATTTTTGCTCTATATTGAGTTGAATTTAGAGGTCAAAGTCAATTCCACAATCACATAAATGTCTTGCACCTATGGATTTGATCTAGAATTCTATGCAACTTTGCTCCTTGTTTGGCATGATTCACCTCTACTTCTTCTACCTTTTCTAGTATATGGGGATTGGTAGTATTTAAGAATATCTTTGGAGGATTGTCATTAGTATCACGAGGGGACACCTTCTTTTAGGTCAACCCCAAAAAACCTTGAGTAAACCATCAAAGCAAGAACTCTCCAACCATGCATATGTTTCTAAGATGATTATGCAAATTTAATTATTTTTATTGCACCAATTGAAGTGTTGCAGTGCAAATGATATGCCTTGGAATACTCAAAGGAGAAAGGATTAGATCAAATGTGAAAATAGATATATTGAATTCTTGTAAATACAAGTACATTGTAATAAATTGTGCAAATTTATGTTTACTAAGTTTGTTGTGGGAAATAAATTGGTTAGGGTTGACTGAATTTTGAATTTGAAAGGGTCAAGTATGGGGATCAACTCCACAACCATAGACTTAAGCTAACACCAAAAAGGGTCAAAATCAAGGTGGATGACAAGTATATGGAATATATCGATGCAGGAGCATCCAAGTGTACGGGCAATCATGCACACCAAAAATATTTAAATTTTGTCCTTTTGATTTTTTATTTTGGTTTGTTGGTTGTGTCTTGCAAGCGAGAAATTCTTTTTTATTTAAAACTTCTCAATTTTAAATTCATTCAATAGAATTTGAATTTAATTCAAATTCAAATTAGAGTTGTTGGAAGTGATAATTGATTGAATTTGGGAGTTACAAAAGTCTTGCGCCTTGGCATGAGGAGGCTATTCCTAGGTGGTGTAACTCCTTGATAATTTTAAAAATTTAGCATTGAATTGATATTAGGAGATGCAAGCGCTTGGGTAAAGGAGTAGTGGAGTGGGATTGTGGAGAGGTAAAAAATAGAAAATGAATTGATTTTGGCAGGAGGAATTGTAGAGAGGATTTTCCCAATTCCCAAGAGGGAAAATGAGGTAGTAATGTAGTCTATAAGTGTGTAAAAAGGCAACGCCCAACTTGGAGGAGAGATTCAGTAGGTGAAAGTAAAGAAAAATAAAAAATTGTGAAGGAGAAACTTGCCTGTGAAGTCAAGTGGGATGTCCAAGAGAGTAATAAGAGGATTTGGAGATGTTTTGTTGCTACTGTAATTGATTATAAGATGTCTTGTTGCAAATTTTTTGATGTTGAAGGTAATTAACATGCTTGTAGATGATTTTTTGCATTATTTGGTTCAATAGTTTATTGTTACCTACTCTTTGAGAATGTAATAGATGAAATCAACATGTTGTTTTAAATTCGTTGTCATTATCAATGTTGGAGAGCTTGAATTGAAATTATAAATAATTAATTTTTGTTATTAACCAGCTTATTTTTCCTATTATTGTGAGAGGGAGTTGTAATAACCAACAATCCAATAGGGTTCTTAGCTATTGATCTACATCATATATGCATGTGTAAGTGTAATAAATGTATGGATATTGGTGAAGTTTGACTTTTTATAAAAGGAAATTGCCAACAGAAATCTAACTTTTTAACTTGAAGCCCCTAAAATTGACATATATGTTTTGAATTTTTAAATGGTTAAATTCATTAAATAGAAGACTTTTAGTGTTATTTATGTTTATAATTTGATTTTAGTGAGATTGCTTGTATAACTAGCATATATATAAACGCTGAGAGATATCATTTTTGAAACGTCTATTTTTTAATCAATTGTACTCACATAAAAGTGCAATAGACGCCTCGAGAAGGATATCTCTCGACATTTATATATATATCATTAATAAATAATATATATTTTTCTAGTTGTCTTTTGATTAGACTTTTGTTAACTTTTTCTTTGTCTCTATTGAACCTATGTTGGATAAAAGGTCTAACTATTCTCTATGCTATTGTTTTACCTACTAACTTTATTAAACATTATATGGTAATATATATTAATTCAAAATTTATAATAAATAATATTATATTATATCTTTTCTTATCGATGTGTATAATTCTAACTCTACTTCTTTACCTGAATTGTAATCCTAACTTTAACCTTCACCCTAACCCTAAACCTAGCCATAATTATAATAATTTTTGAATTATAATAAAAGAATATAATTGTAATATTATTAATAATTATAAAATTAATTATTACAACTACATCTCTTAATTATACTTGTTTATAACTCATTTTTAACTCATTCTTTATAATTGCTATAATATTTTGTAACACTCACATAATCTTAATCTTGAATTTTCATTTTAGTATTATTCTATTTTTTGTTATTATTTTTTCTTATTACTTTTCCCTTAAATCACCTCACACATTATTTTTATTTATTTATTTACTTATTTTCTTCAATTGTTCTTTTGTTTTATATTGTTTTTTCGACTTTACTATTTTTTGTCTATTTTTTCTCTTAATACTCCCCAATGTATCTTTTTTTTGGTATTTTTTTTAAGGAGTTGATTGTGAAATTGTGTGGTATGAAACAGATTTTAATCCATTACATAAACTATGAAAATATCGTATCTTTTAATGATAAAAGTAATTTACAAAAATGAATTTATTTAGAAAATAATTTATAAATTATTAATAAGATTCAATAATTTATAAAAAAAATATTAGGAAATAATTTTAGATGAATGTAACAAGATAAAAAACTCACTAAATTTTGAATCTTATTCACATAATTAATATTAAATTTAATATTATAACATGTTAAATCTAATATTGAAAAATAATATATATTTTTTATTTTAAAATCTATATTACTAAAACGTGATTTATTTCATTGCTTTTAAGTTTAAAAGTTATATAAGATTATAATTTATTATTTGCTTAATAAAAATAATAATGAGGGGGTTAAAAAATAAAAATCCAAAAAAACACTTTCGTTTCTTGAAAGAACAGTAAGTTGTTCATTCACTGTAATTTTGCAAAGTTTCATGAGACAAGAGTGTAACTAAAATGGGAATTTAGAACTTCTAAATTCCCATTTTAGTTACACTCTTGTCTCATGAAACTTTGCAAAATTACAGTGAATGAACAACTTACTGTTCTTTCAAGAAACGAAAGTGTTTTTTTGGATTTTTATTATATATATATATAATTTTCCCATTTTTAATGGATATGCGTTTGGATGAGTGCTAAGAATTGGTTGTTGAAACGAAAAATTTATATACTAGCACTTGCACCTATAAGAGGTTCAAGAGATATGCCAATAGGAAATTAAAGATAAATTTAAACATATTTTAATTTTACATGAAATGAGTAGTCTCCTTCCTCGCATCTTGGGTTCAAATTCACTACTTGTGCCTCTATTTCCTTTTACACCTAATGATGTTGAAAACAAAGCTTCAAATTGATTTATTTGACATCCTAAAAAATTTGATGGATAATGAAGAATCAATTTCCTCATAATTTTATGGTGAACAAAAAATGGAGTGAACTCAAAATAGGGTGTCATTCCATGTTTTTTAGTGGCATTGACAAGGTCAAACATAGCCATTTTGATTTAAATGATACCATACTACTAAGACATGTTGGTCATCTTTACTATTAAATGCAATTTACAGCACCATAAATGCAGAGTTTGGTGAAAACTTTGGCCCAACTACATCAGAAAGAAACCAAAATATTTGCCTCCATGTAAAGGAAAATACAGACTTAGTTTTTCTATAATTATAAGAAATGCATGAATTATGTTATAAATAACTTAATGGACAGTGACACAAACATTATCATCTTACAATCTTGGATGCATTTACAGACTTAAAGACTGCATGAATTGAAAATGAACTCATACCTAGAATTAAAGTTAATGGTGTACAAATTTATGAAATCATTCTAATCTCCAAGCTTTGAATTGATAATGCACCCAAGCTATCAAAGTGTGTTCAAATGAAAAATATGATGAAGGAAGCTTGTGCTTTGAATTTCTTGGTTGGATTCTATTTTGTTTGGCTTTAATATATTAAAACCGTGGAAACAATTTGATTCTATAGGAATAACTTCATAAATTGCATCTTTTCACCTTGTGCGCATTCACACGAAGGGTAATGGATCGTCAACAGATAGCAGGGTTTACCAAGCTAAAAAATAGAGTTGACTTCCAAAATTGGGAAAGGCAGTCTATCTCAGTCCTGGAATTTCTCTTACCAAGGTTTTGAAGCTTTCAATTCCTTAGAATTAGATAATCTCAAAGACTCTTTCTATAGTTGTGTAAAGCATATAGCTCTAGGCAAACAAAATTTCTATGATAAACCAAATACTAAAATCATGGAAAAGATAGCCAATAT
>VDFB02268151.1:0-37970 GCA_007258455.2 Sequoia sempervirens | reverse complement strand
ATAATGTTGAGGTAGTTGTCTCATTGTACAAGATTAAGACATGTGTCAAGATATTATCTAATCCTATCTCACAACCTTGCCTTTATAAGCAAGGCATCTTATGTACATTTGAAATATTCAATCTTGCATCCTTAATCATAGCAAGATATTCTTGTCATTTCTCTCTTGTGGAAGATATTTTGGTTTGGCAGATGATCTTGGGGTTGGGAGTTCACCATTAACTCCTACAGTGAGAGTTAGGGCAAGAGAAAGCCATGTGTCCTATAAAAAAATCATCTCCTATAGCAAAAAGGGAGACCCTCATAGGCGAGTGTCTAAGTCCACAGTCTATCCCCAACAAGCAAGACAATATCCCCAAGCAAATCCTTAGAGGTTTCAATGTCCATGAGAATACAAGCATAAGTAGCATGTCCATGGTTTACCATCGTAGCATCTTCCTATAAAAAAATGATTAAGAGTATTGTCAATAGATTCAAAACAAGACCCTTCCTAAAATTGGAGAGAAAGATTGAGAAGTCTGACCCAAATAGATAGAATACTTAAGGATTATGTAAGTGGGTTGAAGGAAAGAATCCAAGGTTTAAGAGAGAGGGAATGCTTTCCCCACATCCAAACCCCACCATCTAACACATGTGTCCTATCAACACTCGATTGGAAGGATGCCAAGAAAAACCCCTAACATAAGGATAGAGTTCAATCCTACCCTCAGTGAGTGACCTCTAAGTCTCCAAAGCCCATTTGTTCAAATCAAGAAGGGTAGGGCAAAAACCCTTAAATTTACAAATGAGAGCATGATGTTTAAAGTCTTCTTCTTTATCTAACACCTCCTACCCACAAATAACAATCAGGCATGAAGGAGAGCAAGAAAAAGGTTTACCCCACTCAAAGAGATGAATAGAACCTAATAGAGGGAAAGAACCACCATTAGGGATACTATACCATGTATCTTTTGTATAAGAAACCTTTGCACCACTAGCATTAGGCCCAAAAGAATGTGCCACACAAACCTTAAGAGAAGAAGCATCACCGGCACCAATTAATAAAAAATTGTCTATTGCAACACCAGAGGAAGTGGGTATTGTGGCTAGAACAACACACAAGCAGATGCCAAGGAGAGAATCAAGCATAAGAAGAGACACACCTCCTAGACATTGACACAGTGGTTCGTGAAAGAGACAGCAGGGGTAATTTTTCTTCTCATGTTCCTATAGTAGTTATTTTTGTCTCAATAAATTGATTTAAGCACATTTCTCTTTGCAATCTTCTTCTTACTATAGGTCGATCCTCTTGTGATGTTCATGTGCAAGATGTTATCATCTCATTCTCATGTTGTCTCATTCGTTCTTTGAGTTCAACTATTATTTTTCTTACTATCATTATTGCTCTGGCATTTCTTTGTTACTTTTTTTATATGTTTGTCATTTGTTCTTATTCTTGTCTCCAATATTGTTAAACATATTATTTTCGATACTATCTTCATTACCCTTTGTTTTCAAATTTTGAGATTAGTCAAGCCATACCTACAAAGTTGTAATCAAACAAATCAATTAATTTAAAATATAATTTTTAAAATTAACATTGTTAGAATCAAAAGACAATGTTTAGAAAATTTTGATACTACACAAATGGTCAAGATTCTTTATTCTAAATGAAAATATATATATGAAAATATTTAGAAGAAAGAATAATATACATACATGTATAATATCTATTAGTTTTAGTTATGTTAGCTATGATGCATATAAAAAAACTTGTCAACTATAAAGAGTTTTTGTGAGCATGTTCTTACCATTGCAATCCACCCCTTATGTCCAATATAAATAAGTTACGCCTCTTGACATAATCATACGCCTTTCCAATTATTCGAATTTTTCAAATTTCATGCCTCCAACAAGATATGTCACATAATCCCATTCACTTTCTTTGAGATTGCAATTTCATAATCAAGTCATAGTTAGTTGAAGTTCCAAAGAGACTCTACATGACTTGGGAAACCTTGAGTTCCATCCAATAAAACAATGTTACTAATTACAAAGGTGAACATCCTCTTTTAATTCAAGTTTTTTGGGTTTTCTCAACACTTTACATGAAAGAATTTAATTTTTCATCCTGAAAGCCCGGTCTTAACAAAGCTTTCAAGTTTTGGGATTCCAATGAACACTGGCTTGGAGATGGTTAAAAGGGTATCAAACAGTAAAACCTCAAAATTGAAAGGAAGATCAGAATTTTGTGTTTCATATTTCCAGTTGCACACCATGAGCAAAATGTTGTCTAGCTCTTATGCCCAACAATGGAGTCATGATGGAATGCATTTAGTTCACACATGTTGGAGAATACCGTATAAATTGGTAAAAAGTTGTTCATTTCACACATTGTAAGCATGAAATATTCTAAGCTCGTCGATTGATTCCTTGCAAAATTGAGCCCTCCTAATCATCAAATTTCTGTATCAATATTTATTTATCAATCAATCAAGCCATAGGCATTTTCACTTCTGTTCTTGGATTATGGGTTTGAACAACACTTTGATATCTCTGTAAACCCTTCTCCTGCAAAGTTTCTGTCTTCGTACCGATGCTCTCAAGGTATTATATATTTAAAAGCCCGTGTCCTTACAACTCGTGTAGAGATATCTTCACTCTTTCTAGGGTTTCTCATACATTTTCCATTTAGATTCAACTTTGTGTCTTTGTGTTCCTTTAAAGGTGTGTCAAAACTATTCACAAAAAATCCTGGTTCGCATCTTTCTAAGTCATTTTTTGTTCTTCAGAATCTGAAAATCCTATAACATCCTGTTTATTTATGTTCTTGTCGAGTTTTACCAACTTCCTAGCACGTCCCATTCAAATTTGTTAGTGTTATAAACCCTAAATTCCATGTTTCTTGTGCTCATCAACATCACATATGTAAATTGGTTTCTAAAATCTGAAATTCCAAATCCCTTTTACAATTTGGACTTTCGATTCGTAAATTGTTCCTAAATCCTGAAAACCTATTTTTCTTCAATTTTTGAAGATTTTTACTTATTGGATGACCTGTCCCTCAAACAGGGAAAATGAAGTATGAATTCAAAAGATTCCCTCATGTTTCTAAGATTAGATTTGAGTATGCACAACCCATGATACTGACTTAGGTCATATTACTCTAAATGAGTTCACAAAAGAATGAATGGTGTGAGTAAAAGGATCCCATGATTAGTACCATTGTTGCAAATAGTATTGTAGAAGCTAGTGCATTCCCATTTTCAATGCAACCTCTCGATCTTGTTATGGCTTATTAGCATAATACTAGAGAAATCAAGAATCTACTAAATGAGCCAATAATTCAATTATGCTTGAGGAGAATTTTGGAATCCCTAGTTATGAAAAATGTACAAAAATTACTATTGAATCTTCTAGAATATTTTGAAAAGAATCCTAATATGTGCAATAAAATTATAAATCATTAGTGTCTCAAGTATTGTCTCAAGTAGAAGAAAGGTACCAGGATGCCTAAGGCACTACACATAAGTGATTTTCATTAAGAGGTAGATGATGTTATCACTCTTGAATAGAATTTAAGGTAGCTCTTATGAAAGAGATTTTCATTCTTTGGATGTTTCATCACATTACCAATGTCTTTGAAGGAACTCAACATATAGATTGGGTAACTTTTACAAGTGACAATTTATATAAGCTTTTGTGTGAAGTACAACAAACCAATTGTTTCCATATGATCTCCTATTTGGTGTATACACTAGCTAGGAGAGCAATTTTTCTAGGATTGGAGAGAGTGGGTAGCATGGATTTAGTAACCTATTACAAAAGATTTTATGATCATTGTCTAGATTAGAATTTAATGGAAGCAAGAAACATTCCAAAAGGTTGAATGATGCATTTATCTTTTATATTATAAGAACATTGGAGAACAATATGAACTAATGTATGTCATTATATATTACAACAATAAGGCTAAATGGGACAACTTAATTCAATTTATGATGGTTTCACTAGCAATCCATAAATTATCAAAATATGTTGGAGCCAAGTTGGTATTGCTATAGCCATATAGGCAAATAGTTGAAGTGCAAGTATTGATCAAACATACGTAAAGTAGGTATTCATTTCCCACTAATTATTGGTTATTATATGTGTACCTTTGCACAAGATAAAAATGTAGAAGCAAAAGTATCTCTAGTTAACTTTTCTTTGTTTGAAAAGAGAGATATTTGATCCTCAAGGATTTGTGGAAAGAGAAATTAAGAATTGCATATAAACACCAACCAAGTATTCAAGATTGTTGGGAAAATAGTGAAAGATGAAAGTTAGAAGAAGAGATTATTGTAGAGTCACTGCTTATTAGATCAAATATTTAGACTCAAGGAATTCCATGGAGTGTCTAATGATGGTAATGTACTATATTCTACATATAATGAACATGTCTTTGATAAATTGATTTCTAGAATGAGTGGGTCTCTTCTAGTAACTAAGAGCATTGAAGAAATGACAAAGAGGGTAATTACCAAAAGTTTAACATGGTTAAAATGGAAAGCTAGAGAACTTAGGGAAAAATTGGTGAACATTCTCGCAAAGCAAAACAATCTAAGATTCTTCCCAAAAAGGAGAGAGTCATGGTTCCTACTCAAGAAGATGTTACATAAGCTTTGGTAACTAATTTTGTCTTTGTTGATGAGGAAGAACATTTCGCTTCCTCCCCTCCTAGCTCACCTACAATACAAAGTGTAGTTAAGAAGAAGTTCTCTCCCAAGAGATTCCTCTTTTGAAGACCTCTCCTAGGCAAGCAATCATCTCATGAGGAAAAACAAAATACTCAAGTTCAAGCCCACATACAAACAAATATTAACTCTCAAACATTCATATCTAGGGGAAGAAAATATCAAGAGGAAAAGAGTCACTAAACTTTGGTTACTAAGTTCAATGACAGTATACTTTACTACTCCAATGCAATAGTCTTAAGAAATTTGATACTATTTCTATTATCATTACAAATTCACAAGGTACAAAGTATATGAAAAGTCGCCCTCAGTACTTAAAAAGATAAAATAGATGCAAGAATGTGACTATTAGGCATCCAAGATTTCAAAAAAAACTACAATGTCCACCATTCCATATAGAATAAACAAAGATGTGAAATATTTGATAGACCTAATACAACCTTCCAATTTTCCAATGCCTTCACATATTATAATGTCTAATAAAGAAATGTCAAGAGTAGATGAGATTTGGTGTGCACCAAGGGTATCAAAGATTGGATAGAGAATTTCCTTGCTCAAGGATCTAAATTATTTGATGAATCTATTTTGCTACATCACAAAATCTAGGATGATTTGAATCATGTCAGAGTTACAAAAAAATGGATTTAAGGTTATTGGCATTGGAACTTCACTTACCGTTAACTAGAGAGATGAGAGATTGTAACTTTGAAACCATGATGTCATAAAATATCCTAAATAATTCAACTTGTAGATTGCTTATTCAATAGATGGAAACATCCAAATGGAAAATTGACATAATCAAGACTAAAGAGCAATTCAATAAAATTGATGGTATAGGCAAAGATACTCTCATTGAGATTCAAGAGCATATCAAGAGAATACCATTGATTTACTTTTGAGCTCCTAACACAATCACCTCAACCAATACCTTAAAAGATAAAGTTGTTGATTTAATGAAACAAAAATCACCTAAAGAACATGATTTTAATGCTTCATCAATTGACATATTGATTACCATGAAGTTATTTAATAATTTTGAGAAACAACTTATCTAATAAGATTTCTTGCCAAACTTCGGAAATAATTTTGAGAAACAACTTATCTAATAAGATTTCTTACCAAACTTTGGAAATCTTCACCTCTGAAGATTTGGTTTCAAATTCAAATGTTGTCAAAGAAAAAGAGTACCAAAGGCACCTTCCCAAAGAGATTTGAAATAAATGATATTGTTTGAAGATAAAAATGCTTCTCTAAAGGAAAAATAATTCAACTAAATACAAGTCGATTTTTGGCTACATTAATGAAACATTTCCATTTTAAACTTTCAAAATGTCATTTCTCAATTTGTACGCTCAGCTTTGAGATTTTATTTTATTTTCAATACAAGTCAAAAAATTTTGGCTAGGGTATAACATTTCATTTTAAACTTTTAAAATGCAATTTCACAATTTGTACACACTCACCTTAGAGATTTTATTTTATTTTCAATTTTTTACACACTCACCTTAGAGATTTTATTTTATTTTCAATTTTTTTCATAAGTCCCAAAAGGAATGAAATGAAATATTTTCTTATACCATAGAAAAGAGTTCTGGATTTCCTATAGAAAGAACATTTCGAGTTTCTTACTACCAAAAAAAAGAAACAAATACCTTTTCGATTTTATTAAATTTTCATTTTTTTATATAAGTCCCCAAAGGAATGAAGTGAAATATTTTCTCATAAATTAAAGTGTTAACATAGAGAAAATTTTCTGGATTTCCTAGAGAAAGAAATAAAAATAAAAAGTTCCAGATTTGCACTGTAGATCATATTTAGGCCTTTCATTATATTTTTCTTATGTTTGAGATATTGGTTTATTTTTCTTGAAAATTTTCTTACGATTTGCAACTCTATTCAATAGTCTTTATTTTTATGAACTTTAAAAACCATGTATTAGAATTGATTAAACTCTTAGTTCTACTTTATCACATTCTCACTTGCATTCCACTTCCTTGCTTTGGAAATTTCCTTATAAACGATGCAAATTATTATTCAAAAACCACCATGCAAATTTGTATAGTGTGAATATTGTGTACATTTTCAAATATTGTGGATTTTTAACCCACATGTTATTAACATAATTTTTTATCATATAAGCAATGCCAAAAATATACATAATATAACGTAATAGAGTGCCAATATCAAAAATAAATCCAATGTATATGTGGTAAAAATCTACCAAATAAGGAATTTATCATCCTGAAGAAAGAGCCCTTAAAAGCCACAGAAATTCAACCGTAGCAATAAGACATCCGCATGAAATTCATTCCAAACCCATGTTAAATCCACAGGAACAGATCATCCCTAGCATTCATCAAGGGTATGGAAGGTGATCATTACACCCTGCTCTAAGCAAATGTAGAGACAAATGATTTGCCATTTATATATCCCATGCCCAACCATGGTCATCCAAGTGTTGATTTTCATGCAAATCCACTAACCCGTTGAATGATAAAAAAAAATTAACCATTCTCATCATTATTTTAAAACCTTAAATTCTGTCCTACATCGACTCGTTCCCTCGATCATCACACCTTATGGATATTGTAAACGTCATGTCCAACATTGCAACGCCACTCACTTTTAAACTCGGGGACCATAATTCAGTTGGAAATAAGAAATTGTAGAAAAGTTGATAATATTATTTATGGTTCAGACGGTGAGAGGTAAACAATTCAACCTCACATTCCGGAAAGAACTAGCACATGAAACCAAAGTAATTAATATCATTTTTATGTTATCAGTTCACTCAGACAAAACCCCACATCCAGGTCTAGTTCATCCCCAGTCCAGGTTCATGGTCTGGTTCCCAGATGATGCTGGCTGTGCACTGTATTTGGTCACCCAAACTGCACCTACTGCAAAAGACACGGCCTTTTTAATCTTTTTGCTTATTCTTTGCACTTTATTTCATCAAATAGCATGAAATGCAAAACTTACACACTTCTGCACCTTGCTGCTACAAAAAGAGTTTCTCTGTTAATGGCAAGGAACTTGTACAAACAGCAAAGTCAACAGAGAAACTGTATTTGTAGCCGAGAAGAATGTGATAGGAAGACCTTCATTCTCAGGGCTTCTTCCTTTTTTACATCTCCGTCCAATGATGACCAACGAGTATGCACATGGGTATGGTTTTGAGTAAGAGCTTCTTCCTTTGTTACATCTCCGTCCAATGATGACCAATGAGTATGCACATAGATATGGTTTTGTAGAGGTATTATTATTGTTGGTGCTTCTCTTTTAAATTCTTATGCTGCTCTCACTTTCCTGTTTTCAAGTTTTGAAGCCGTTGGTTTTCGAGTCGTCTTTTTACAGTAAGGCTTAGAATATTAGCTGCTGTATTTCTCATAAAAAGCAATAACTACACAAGTTTCTCTTAAAAGTATTAATTGGTTCAGTGTCATTAGAAACAACACATTCTTAACCCTTTTAGTTTTTACGGCCTTTTTAACCATCCACCACAGTGGTATCGCACTCACTAGATTTTATCCTAGACACACTCACTTGAGAGCAAGATGAAGCAGAGTTCTGATTGGAGTCCATAGTAGGGGGTTACAGCTTTTTAATACGAGGTACATATGATCTTTAGAAAAAAATATATATATGGATATCTTGTTACTATATGTATGTTGTGGTTATCTGAACCTAATTCCTGTATTAAGGCTAAAATTTGCATTTCATTTATGATTTTTGTAAATATCTTGTACGGATGGCCCAAAAAGTATCCAACCCCAAAAATATTTGGGTGCCCACATAACTGAATCCTCGTAACCAAACCCAAACCAGTAACCTAGGTAATTCTCTCATAGAATTTTCCACCCTTGGCTGAAGAGTGCATTACATAATATTCTAACACTTTTCCAGCTTCTGGAAATAGAACACTACTGAGTCCCATCATTTATATAAACTTATATTAGAATGACGCCAAATGTAAATATCAAATGAAAATCTCGCATAACAAAAAGAAACAGCTATGAAAACACACTTGCAATAAGTACCACACAGATTAATCAAATGCTACCAAACATTACTCTCCACACGAAAGAAATAACTCGGATTTCTAGCAAATACAAATTTTGCTTACTTTTACTAACAACTTAATTCACAGTTTTCGATTTAACCTGTCAACCTATTTCTGTTGTTCAGATATAGAAGAGCATTACTAAGAGTTCCTCTAGCACCTAAGCAGATATCAATTTTAGCACCCTGCAAAAAAAAATCCCCCACATAAACTGCTTAAACATATTTCTATTAGAATTAACATGGCCATATTAGATTAACATATTCCAAAGAAAGATGACCATATTACTAACATATTCAGAATAGCAATGACCTGAACAATGGAAACAAACACTTCAACAGAATATGAATATAACATATTTAATGGGAAAAAATTTATTACATTATGACTTCAACAATTTGTTCTGTATTAAGAAGAGTCGGTTACACTGCCTATTGGCCTAATAATCTGAACCAAAATAAATGAATATACACCTCAAATGCTAAAAAGTGGATCCCTTCCTAAATTAGCTAGTATACAACTAAAAACAAACTAAACTAGGGACAGATGCTTAACCCTCTGGAGGAGAACAATCGGTCCTCTATGCACTGGAGAAGCTACCTGCAGACTCTGCAGCAGAAACGATTACTCTACATGTGGTCAACAAGGAGCGCACCAAGCATCAGCAAAAATTACTAAATGCACAGGTATGCTCACAGATGAGGAAAGAAGATAATTCTATGATTTCATCAGACCTGTATCGGTGATAGAAACCTTACTCCATGGGACTTCATACCTCCAGCATTTCTCCATGAGGTCAGGAACTTCATTTAACCCTACCACCCCCAACCCTTTCGACACTATAACTGTCTTTCTTAAAAATGAGAAATAAATTAAAAAAAAGGAACCACTTACAGGTTTGATCTACCGCACCCATTGTTGTAAAAGATGTCAGTCTGAAGTTTGAACAATACAATTGAGAACAAAAATACCACAGAAAATGCAGATGGTAAAGTTCTCAGAAGCTTAAAGCGCACCTTTTCTGTATCATGCTAGTGAAGCAAGACTGACCCTGCATTCAATCAAAAAAATTGCAATTGTATACTAAATTGTCTTGACAATAGGGCAAAAAAAATTCAAATTCAGAATACTGGCACTTGCCTTGCAACAGGCTTGCTCACAGCTCCAGCTTTTGCTCCAGCTTGAGTTACCAAAACTTTTCCAAGTGACACCACCGAATGCTTGAAAAAAGGAGCCAAATGCATATGAATCCAAGCGCAGCAACCAGGGCCATGAAAAAATAGAAGGCAAACAAAATCAGGAATAGAACTTGATACATATTGCTTTCCAGCAAGAGCTTTAGTCCCATGCCCAAAGCAGTAACAAAAAAAAAAAAGTAGAAGCAACCACCACCATGGATTCTAATTATATATTGATAATCACAAAGAAAATGTTGTTATGAATTCATTCTTCAACCTAAATTTCATACTATAAAGCTCCTTTAAAATTACTTGTATATGAAACAGAATTTCTAAATTTAATATGTAATTTTGAAATTAGATTTTTAAAAGTCAGAAGGAACAATTTGTTATTGGCAGACCTCCACAATTAGCCCATTCTGAAAATTTCCTGCTTTTACCACATGAGCATTTCCCAACGATTCCATTTCACCACCTCTAGCACCACACAGCACCACTGGAACTCCATTGTCTTTACAACAATTTCCTAGATCACCATCAGTAGTCCTCCTAAAAGCTACCTCCTCTGTATTAACTTGAGATAAACCTCCACTCTCCAAACCAGAAGAAGATGCTGCACCAAATAAACCCGCCCTTGCTTGCTTCTCTTGTTTCACCATGTTTCGTTCATTGTCATGTTTTCTCTTATTTAAATTCACAGACATTATTTTGCCACACCCTTCTGCAGTTTGACAACCAGAGTTCCCACTACCCTGTCCAGAGGAAATGATCGTCATCTGACATGCAACTCTTGAAGAATCATCACCAAAGTTCCCATTGCTGCTTCCAGGAGAACCCCTTGTTGTTTGATTCACATCTCTTGCAGGATCATCACAAGAGTTTCCACTGCTGCTTCCAGGAGAAGATCTCAATGTTTGATTTGCAACTCTTGCTGAATAATCAACAGAGTTTCCACCATTACTTCCAGGAGAAGTCTTCATTCTTGGATTTGCAACTTTTGAAGATCGATTTGGTACTGCCCCCCCTGGGAAAACATATGATGGAATCTGCCTACGACGAATATGTGAAACAAAAATGTCCATTCCAGGTTTCCAAAATTGGTATGAGAACAAAGAAAGCTTAAATTCATCTACAGTGCCTCGAATATCAAACTGCTGGCCCTCCTGTACTGGCACTCCTTGAGTCCGTTGTAAACCCATAAAAAATGCACAACGCTCTCCCTGAGTAGATGGATCACAGTATCCATGAGGATAAGGGTGTACCCGTAGCATGCCAAGAGTGTCCCGCTCAATCTGGAAAAGCAAAATGTATGGATGTGACTGAATAAATTCTACTTGGAAAAATTAAAGGGTATGAGTAGCAAATGCAAGTTAATAAAAAACCTTCAAAGTAAGCTGCCTTAACCGAGACTCAATCCAGCCCTTCCATGTCCTCAGATCATCTTGATTTAAAGCTACAATGTCTATTTGCAAATAGTTTCTGTACGACTCAAAGAAACGGTAAGGCTCAAAAAGAGCAGTCCAGTCTGCCTTATTCAATGTTATTTCCTGCCATATAAATACAAAATCATTAAAGTCAAATTCACAAGTTATGAAACTGAAGCTAATAAAAAAAAACATGCCACAACCATACCTCACAAATCTTATTGCCATTCTCAAATTGCTCTGTCATTACGAGAAGTGTGCTATTGGTTACATTGTAGCTGGAGTTCATACAAGGATATGCTGGTGTGATTATAGGCATTAGATGGGTCCGATCCCGAGGATTTCTACGTGGATCCCACACAGCTAAGCCTAGAGTCCCCTCCTCTATTGAACATAGCATCACTGGATTTGGCCAGCGCCACTGAGTATAAACGCGAAAGAACCTTTCTACCAGCATGCTGGGAATTGCATTTGGATAGAGCTGACAAACCTGAGCAACTAATAATGCCCAATTCACACCACCCAAAAAACCCGTAACCTGCCAAGTGCCCCTTTTGTTACCACCATATAGAGTGATCGGAAGCTTTCTGCGAACATTTAAGTTGCGGAATTACAGAACATATATAAATTAAGCAATCATATAAAATAACTCACATTTGAGTATAAGCCTCGCTTTTTGGCCCAGAGTTTCATACATCGTAGTGTAGTACGAAAATGCTGCAAAAACAAAAAATTTGAAGGAACACAATACAAGAACCAGTAAGTAATATTATTACAGTATAAAATGCCTACAATGCATCACCTCAACATTTGGGACAAGTTGCAATATCTGATCTGCAACTCTGCATCCATTTAGACTCAATACACTTTGCTCATCAGTCTCATATAAAACCGACTCCTGAGAAATATCCAAATCCTGCAGGTAGAGTAACATCTCAATAAATAATAAATTGTTTGTCCAACAGCTTCATCAGGTATAAACAATGAACAGTTAGTTGATTTCAGTCAAATAAATAGATCAAACATAAAGCTCGTGATATAGACTTCCTGATGGAAGCTTGAAAACGGAAAACATACAAAACAATATTTTGCAATTTATTTTATAAAGGATTGGTGTTGCTTATTCGTGCAATACTTCATTGGGAGCCTGTCTAGTTACATATTCATGCAAATGATTTCTAGTAATAATATAAATTAACTCACTTCTGGTATAACCCAAAGTGATATGCTCGCATACAGCAGATCAATAGATATCCCTCGGAACTTAAACTTCATGACAGGTACATATGCATCAGGTACAGGTTGGAGCTCAGTAACTTCTGGCATTTCAGCCAATATCTCATGCAGAATGACAAAAAAATCTTCCTGTAAAAGAAACCCAATTGATTAAAGAGATCAAAACTGGAACTTCAAGAACACACTCCAAAGACATGTATGATACATTTAAACCCAAAATAAAGCAAGTGCACTGTCAAAATCACTGACAGATATTTTATACATATTAATCAAAAATACCTACGTGTGAGAGAACTTTGATAATAAGAGCAGGAAAGACTTACCTCCCTATTCACATAACATGGGCCTACACATAAAGTATCTAGATCTGCCCCCGGATCATGAACCTGTACACATTAACATTTGAATAGAATTTACAACAAAAAAGAGTACATAGGCAGGAACCATGTCTTTGCTCGTAACTTCAGTCTTACAAATTTAAAGATGCATAATCCAATAGCCATGGTCAAAACCATGTACAATCAAATTTAGGAATGGGCATTGTTGTGCACATCTTTCTGGCAAACATCTCATTTTAAATACTTAAACAAATACATATAATAATAAAATCAAAAAACTATCTAAAACACATCATTTTTTGACACAAATAGTATGCTAACTCAAATATTATATCTAATTTTCTGGCACAATAATATCAATAATTATTTAACCCTAATTGATCTAATTTAAATTTGAACTCCATTCTTTGCCAATAGCCAAAATGCTATTGAGAACAGTATTATATGATCAATTACGATGTTTCACTAAAATATATTTACATTGAAAAATGCTAGAGAACAATACCATATGAACCAATCGTCTCATGCAACCAGAGCATTTTTAATTGCAAAATTGATCATATACAAATATTGAGAAATTGTTCTTTTAGCCAAAATCAAGTCTTCAATTTCTTTGTCGACGAATCATACAAACTGAATGGAATTAATTACAGGACCCTCTCAGAATTTTTGGGAAGGTCTTCTGCCAGATGGACATCTTGATGTGGCCTTATTTCAGAGAAGCATTTTACTAGTATCATAGTCACCAGGAAATCCAGATGTAGGAGAAAGGAGCGCACACTCCTCCTTGTACCTCTATTTTCTGGTGACTAGATTTATATCTAAAAAAGCCATAACCTTGTGCATTCACTCATATACTCACATCTTCTGGTGTCCCTGTACCTGTATCGCATGTATCTAAATGACTAATGCATGTACCTTTGAATAAAAAATTCATGGTAAACCATATGGGTAGGGGTATATATGCATGTTAATGGTTCCAAAATATTTTGGCCGCACCCACTGGGAGAGCTAAAGCATCTCATCTCAACAGGAGTTTCCTAACATGTCAATTGGAATATAGGGAGGTGCTGGTATAACCTAAACAATAAAATGAAATAACAAAAAATTCTAACCACCATAAAACACGTTACAAGGACCAAACTAAAGCAGAAACATTATACATACTACCTATTAGAAGTACATGTATCGTGACCAGTACCAGCAAACTCACAAACATTTGGTAACTCCACCTACGATCTAAATAAACCTAGAATAAGACTGGGTACCTTGATTACAGCAAAATCAAAGGTCACACAGAGCTTGGTATGCTTATCTATACATAAAAAACAGGCATTAAAAAGCAATAACATAAAAAAAGTCAAAGGTGCAATAACTTACAGATAATCGGAACGACCCAAATGTAAAAATTTTAGCATTGGCCTCCTCAACCATATGTTCCTCATAATCTTTTAGTTTTGTTACGTGCTTGACCCATGATTTCACAATCTGAAAAGGCAAAGGCAGGCCACAGTGAGACTTAATGAACCTTCCGAGAGTATATAATTACATAACACGAAACTGTTAGCAACGTTTAAAATTAATCATATATATTAAAACTGAAAAGGTTTTATAACTACCCACCAGACCATGGTAGTTAATGGTACAACAAAGCCATATTTGCCATTCAATGCAAATTGCAAGGTCATAAAAATTTAAACAAGTGTACCCATCAAAATTTGAATCAAGGGTATCGATGTCGATATACCGAATCAAGGGTGGGGACATCGATAAATTGAAATAAGGGTAGCCACATCGATAAATTGAAACAAGGGTACAGACAACGATAACTTGAAACAACGATAGCAATGTCGAATTTGTAAAACTGCAGTCTCCTACTTGGGCATGAAGGTTCTATTGTCAGATTTTATTCGAACAGAGCAACAATAGAATGAACACTACTCCTACAGATTTAGCAATCCATGACCTAAACACGTATTACAATAACATTAAGAAAAAAGCTCTTTCTAACCTGAGAAATCTCAGCCAAGACTTCCTTCCTCAAAGCAGCTTCCTCGAGGCCCTCATAGAGCCCTTGACTCTTCAGAAACTGCCGCAATTTCAATTCACATGAAATGAGAAACAAGTACCAGCCGCCAAATTTCACAACCCAGGACACGGCAACTAGGGTTTGAGTAGAAATCTATACCTCTTCCAGCTGTCGATTCCTGAGGCGATCTGCTCCGCTGGGACCTGCCGTGGATATGGGGCTCAAAACGCCATACTGCCGCTGCTCTCCTGCCATTAGTGACCCTGCGCTCCAGTAAAATTCCAACCTTCCAAACCCTGATAATCCAAACCCTAGCTCCTAAACTTTACAGCCCAGGCGCAAATCAAATATCTGCCGTCTTGCGCAGAATTGAAAAATCGGCCGGACTGTACACGACTTCGCGCACTCGCACTCGCACTCGCACTCGCACACGCAACCTTCTGACGAGGGTAAACATTGTAAGGAAAAAATAAAAGGCCAACGCGTGAAGGGTCGCCCAGTCAACTGAGCTCGAAAACTGCTGTTTTACCAAAACCAGAAACCGCTGACTGCTCTTTTAGGCCGTAGTGCTGCTTTCTTTTTTTCTATTTGTCTCTTCCGAAACCATGGGTTATATTAATGGATGAGGAAAATTGAACATGCGCCACGTGTAAGTCTTTTTCAATGGGTTGCTACGAATGTGAAGAGAAAGAAAGAACGCTGTGAGATTCTCACCGCGTCGTCAAAGATGTCGGCGGTAAGTTAACCATGGTAAAGGTTTGTGGGATTAAAGAGTTTTTGGTTTTTTTTTTTTTTTTTTTAAAGGATTAAAGAGTACTTAGAAATCATGGGTTAAAGTTCTATGAAAAATGTGGTAATATGTCATGTTTTAAAAATGAATTTCATTTGTTCAAATGTTATAGACCTTTTTATTTGGAAATTTTAAAAAAAAATTATGTCTTTATGTACTTTTATTTTAACTTTTTCTTGGAAGTTGTTTTTGATCTTGTTGTCTAGCAAAAACAATAAAATCATCAACTCCAATTTAATGCGTGATTTTTTTTCTAATATGAGTTCTTTTAATTATTTTTATGTTTTGTCCAATTTAAATTATCGATTTGTATTTTTGTATGTTTTGTTTACCCTCAGCCCACCTATCCATGCTGTGCTAGATTGGAATCCATAAAAAATGTATTTTGGCTCTACACTCATGCTCGTAAATTATGGCACATGTTGTTTACCTCCTTACCTCCTTTGTTTCCTCAAATATGGACTTGGGAATCAACTCTTTTGGGTGTTTTCTTGTCCTTTAACATCATATCCCACACACGTAAACAAGTGATTATCAAACATCTCTAGAAATTTTGTTGTCTTGTTGTGTTCTCTAACACCATCTTCCCTCTCCAAATTGAATTGCTAATGATTTGTTCTAACTGGTCCCTTTGCAAAATGTTCAGCCATCCATCATTCTTCAGGACACCTTACACAACCTCCTTCTACAATTGCACACAATTGCTAATGTTAATGGAGGCTTGAATTTTTTAGTGTTCATCTTTCACTTGTCTACACTAGTTTGGTGATTGGTCTTAGTCAAGCATTACAATCGTGGCTTGAAGAAAATCAAAGGAGTCCTCAATCTCAGGCTACTATAAGATGGACAGCGAACTGTTGGTTTTTTTGGTGTTTTAGAGAGACATTTTCAACACTCCAAATGAGAGGAATTTTTCTAGATTATGCATATTCTTTTAGTTTCAAATGATTTTTATCCATAGACTGGTCTTTGTATCTATAATCTATTGGTAATACATGGTTCATTGCTAGTTGATCAAGTCTTATGTTTGTTAATTGGCAACTCCTTGTCGTTGTTGTTGTTGTGCTTCTTTCATTTTTGGGACTATGTTAATATGTTGTTGTATATAACAGCCTTGTTGTTGTTCTTTTTTCATTTTTGGGACTATGTTATTGATGTTTTGTAACAGCCTTGTTGTTGATCTATGTAAAAAAAAATATTGCTTTTATCCAATAAAAAATAAAACAACAAAAAAAAAATTAGTAAAAGATATTCATATCAACTCATTTGTAAGAGTGCAAGAATTTTTAAAGAGATGGTCCATACAATCAAAATATCCTTTCAACCATAGCTAATCAATTTGATTCAACCAATCTTATTTCCTAAAATTCAATTATTTTCTATTTTATCCACCCTACATTAGAGATACATTACACCTACTTGTTCACACTAGAGGAAGCAAAGCAAAGGATTTTATTTTAAGGACACAACTACAACAAACATGCTCTTCATTTGCAATATTCAACTCCAACAGTGAATTTTCTATTTGTTTGTTTCATTAAATTTAATTTATTTATGAGATTAATTTAAATTTGTAAAGGGAAAACAAACTTTCCCTAAGTATAGTGTAGGCTAATTCAATAGCATGCATACACATCAACACAATTAACCTAGACTAATTTAATGATAATAATATGAGGGCATATGTTTTTTGAATATTGTAATAAATAAATGTGGAAAGTAAATGAAAAATAAATGTACTTAGTTTTGTGACTAAAAAATGAATCCAATCTAATATATTGTTGAAATATGAATCTACGGGGATTAGAGAGGTATCTTAATAATTTGTAACTCGGTTTGGGGTCAAACTATTATTTTTGCTCTATATTGAGTTGAATTTAGAGGTCAAAGTCAATTCCACAATCACATAAATGTCTTGCACCTATGGATTTGATCTAGAATTCTATGCAACTTTGCTCCTTGTTTGGCATGATTCACCTCTACTTCTTCTACCTTTTCTAGTATATGGGGATTGGTAGTATTTAAGAATATCTTTGGAGGATTGTCATTAGTATCACGAGGGGACACCTTCTTTTAGGTCAACCCCAAAAAACCTTGAGTAAACCATCAAAGCAAGAACTCTCCAACCATGCATATGTTTCTAAGATGATTATGCAAATTTAATTATTTTTATTGCACCAATTGAAGTGTTGCAGTGCAAATGATATGCCTTGGAATACTCAAAGGAGAAAGGATTAGATCAAATGTGAAAATAGATATATTGAATTCTTGTAAATACAAGTACATTGTAATAAATTGTGCAAATTTATGTTTACTAAGTTTGTTGTGGGAAATAAATTGGTTAGGGTTGACTGAATTTTGAATTTGAAAGGGTCAAGTATGGGGATCAACTCCACAACCATAGACTTAAGCTAACACCAAAAAGGGTCAAAATCAAGGTGGATGACAAGTATATGGAATATATCGATGCAGGAGCATCCAAGTGTACGGGCAATCATGCACACCAAAAATATTTAAATTTTGTCCTTTTGATTTTTTATTTTGGTTTGTTGGTTGTGTCTTGCAAGCGAGAAATTCTTTTTTATTTAAAACTTCTCAATTTTAAATTCATTCAATAGAATTTGAATTTAATTCAAATTCAAATTAGAGTTGTTGGAAGTGATAATTGATTGAATTTGGGAGTTACAAAAGTCTTGCGCCTTGGCATGAGGAGGCTATTCCTAGGTGGTGTAACTCCTTGATAATTTTAAAAATTTAGCATTGAATTGATATTAGGAGATGCAAGCGCTTGGGTAAAGGAGTAGTGGAGTGGGATTGTGGAGAGGTAAAAAATAGAAAATGAATTGATTTTGGCAGGAGGAATTGTAGAGAGGATTTTCCCAATTCCCAAGAGGGAAAATGAGGTAGTAATGTAGTCTATAAGTGTGTAAAAAGGCAACGCCCAACTTGGAGGAGAGATTCAGTAGGTGAAAGTAAAGAAAAATAAAAAATTGTGAAGGAGAAACTTGCCTGTGAAGTCAAGTGGGATGTCCAAGAGAGTAATAAGAGGATTTGGAGATGTTTTGTTGCTACTGTAATTGATTATAAGATGTCTTGTTGCAAATTTTTTGATGTTGAAGGTAATTAACATGCTTGTAGATGATTTTTTGCATTATTTGGTTCAATAGTTTATTGTTACCTACTCTTTGAGAATGTAATAGATGAAATCAACATGTTGTTTTAAATTCGTTGTCATTATCAATGTTGGAGAGCTTGAATTGAAATTATAAATAATTAATTTTTGTTATTAACCAGCTTATTTTTCCTATTATTGTGAGAGGGAGTTGTAATAACCAACAATCCAATAGGGTTCTTAGCTATTGATCTACATCATATATGCATGTGTAAGTGTAATAAATGTATGGATATTGGTGAAGTTTGACTTTTTATAAAAGGAAATTGCCAACAGAAATCTAACTTTTTAACTTGAAGCCCCTAAAATTGACATATATGTTTTGAATTTTTAAATGGTTAAATTCATTAAATAGAAGACTTTTAGTGTTATTTATGTTTATAATTTGATTTTAGTGAGATTGCTTGTATAACTAGCATATATATAAACGCTGAGAGATATCATTTTTGAAACGTCTATTTTTTAATCAATTGTACTCACATAAAAGTGCAATAGACGCCTCGAGAAGGATATCTCTCGACATTTATATATATATCATTAATAAATAATATATATTTTTCTAGTTGTCTTTTGATTAGACTTTTGTTAACTTTTTCTTTGTCTCTATTGAACCTATGTTGGATAAAAGGTCTAACTATTCTCTATGCTATTGTTTTACCTACTAACTTTATTAAACATTATATGGTAATATATATTAATTCAAAATTTATAATAAATAATATTATATTATATCTTTTCTTATCGATGTGTATAATTCTAACTCTACTTCTTTACCTGAATTGTAATCCTAACTTTAACCTTCACCCTAACCCTAAACCTAGCCATAATTATAATAATTTTTGAATTATAATAAAAGAATATAATTGTAATATTATTAATAATTATAAAATTAATTATTACAACTACATCTCTTAATTATACTTGTTTATAACTCATTTTTAACTCATTCTTTATAATTGCTATAATATTTTGTAACACTCACATAATCTTAATCTTGAATTTTCATTTTAGTATTATTCTATTTTTTGTTATTATTTTTTCTTATTACTTTTCCCTTAAATCACCTCACACATTATTTTTATTTATTTATTTACTTATTTTCTTCAATTGTTCTTTTGTTTTATATTGTTTTTTCGACTTTACTATTTTTTGTCTATTTTTTCTCTTAATACTCCCCAATGTATCTTTTTTTTGGTATTTTTTTTAAGGAGTTGATTGTGAAATTGTGTGGTATGAAACAGATTTTAATCCATTACATAAACTATGAAAATATCGTATCTTTTAATGATAAAAGTAATTTACAAAAATGAATTTATTTAGAAAATAATTTATAAATTATTAATAAGATTCAATAATTTATAAAAAAAATATTAGGAAATAATTTTAGATGAATGTAACAAGATAAAAAACTCACTAAATTTTGAATCTTATTCACATAATTAATATTAAATTTAATATTATAACATGTTAAATCTAATATTGAAAAATAATATATATTTTTTATTTTAAAATCTATATTACTAAAACGTGATTTATTTCATTGCTTTTAAGTTTAAAAGTTATATAAGATTATAATTTATTATTTGCTTAATAAAAATAATAATGAGGGGGTTAAAAAATAAAAATCCAAAAAAACACTTTCGTTTCTTGAAAGAACAGTAAGTTGTTCATTCACTGTAATTTTGCAAAGTTTCATGAGACAAGAGTGTAACTAAAATGGAACAAAGTTCCTATATATATATAATTTTCCCATTTTTAATGGATATGCGTTTGGATGAGTGCTAAGAATTGGTTGTTGAAACGAAAAATTTATATACTAGCACTTGCACCTATAAGAGGTTCAAGAGATATGCCAATAGGAAATTAAAGATAAATTTAAACATATTTTAATTTTACATGAAATGAGTAGTCTCCTTCCTCACATCTTGGGTTCAAATTCACTACTTGTGCCTCTATTTCCTTTTACACCTAATGATGTTGAAAACAAAGCTTCAAATTGATTTATTTGACATCCTAAAAAATTTGATGGATAATGAAGAATCAATTTCCTCATAATTTTATGGTGAACAAAAAATGGAGTGAACTCAAAATAGGGTGTCATTCCATGTTTTTTAGTGGCATTGACAAGGTCAAACATAGCCATTTTGATTTAAATGATACCATACTACTAAGACATGTTGGTCATCTTTACTATTAAATGCAATTTACAGCACCATAAATGCAGAGTTTGGTGAAAACTTTGGCCCAACTACATCAGAAAGAAACCAAAATATTTGCCTCCATGTAAAGGAAAATACAGACTTAGTTTTTCTATAATTATAAGAAATGCATGAATTATGTTATAAATAACTTAATGGACAGTGACACAAACATTATCATCTTACAATCTTGGATGCATTTACAGACTTAAAGACTGCATGAATTGAAAATGAACTCATACCTAGAATTAAAGTTAATGGTGTACAAATTTATGAAATCATTCTAATCTCCAAGCTTTGAATTGATAATGCACCCAAGCTATCAAAGTGTGTTCAAATGAAAAATATGATGAAGGAAGCTTGTGCTTTGAATTTCTTGGTTGGATTCTATTTTGTTTGGCTTTAATATATTAAAACCGTGGAAACAATTTGATTCTATAGGAATAACTTCATAAATTGCATCTTTTCACCTTGTGCGCATTCACACGAAGGGTAATGGATCGTCAACAGATAGCAGGGTTTACCAAGCTAAAAAATAGAGTTGACTTCCAAAATTGGGAAAGGCAGTCTATCTCAGTCCTGGAATTTCTCTTACCAAGGTTTTGAAGCTTTCAATTCCTTAGAATTAGATAATCTCAAAGACTCTTTCTATAGTTGTGTAAAGCATATAGCTCTAGGCAAACAAAATTTCTATGATAAACCAAATACTAAAATCATGGAAAAGATAGCCAATATGAGCTTAAATACCATCTATATCATTTATGACTGAAGTAAATACTTTACATCAAGATAAGTTTAAACTGCATAAGGAAAAAATAAAGGTTTATTGTAATTGTTTTAGTAAACAAGATCCTTGTTCCCAGGTGGGTTTGTCGGAGTTTCATCTGTTGACCAGGGCTCCAATCTAATCGTGGTCTTCCCTAACCGAAATGAAATGTGAATAAAAACCCTTCTCAAAGGCATGTTTCAAGAAGTTTCCCAATGAAAAGAAAAGTGTGTTTTTCCTTTGCAAACACCCATCTTACAACCACTATATTCAACCTCATCTATCCTCCAAATTGTTACCTTGCTTTCATGCTCCAAATTTTTAAAAATATGTTATAAGGACAAGACATAAAAAGTAAAACATTGAAGATTTTATTTACAACACAGAAAATTCAGTCCCAAAATTTCAATTGAAAAGTTTTATAAGGTTTGAATTCCTTGGAATCATACCATCCAAAGACTACTTCTGTAGATTGTGTGAAGTGTAGAGACAAATAGAATTTCACTATGAGACAAAGTACCAAAATCATGAAAAAGATAACTTATATGGACTAAATACCATCTAAATCCATTCCGATTGAATTAAATACTTTACATAAGACAAAGTACCAAAATCATGAAAAAGATAACTTATATGGATGAAATACCATCAATAGTTTTGTATGTTTTGTCCAATATATGAGGAAATTTGTTCCAACCTTCTATTTTATAACCTTGACTCTATACAAAGTTCTAGCTATGGAGAGGAGTTTTCATTGGGGAAGAGAACATAAGATTTGAATCATTGAAATATAAGATTAGTCATGCTACTATGCTCGCTCTTCTATCTTGCAACAACTATTTGAGCTAGAAACAAATACAAGTGAAGATGCTATGTGTGCCATCTCGCTTCATTACCATTTATAAGTAAGAAAATTTGTTATCATTTATAACTAGTTTTTACTTTATATGTTAAAGGATATCTATTGTACAATAAGGAATTATATGCACTAGTTGAAGCAATAAAGAAATAGAGGCATTATTGCTTACTAAGCACCGACCTCTACTCTACCACATACTTCAAGGTAGAAGGTAAGCCCATTTGTTATCATTTATAAGTTTTCACTTACAAATGTTAAAGGATATCTAGTATGCAATAGGGAATTGCATGCATTAGTTCAAGCTATAATGAAATGGAGGCAATATTGCATACTAACCACCAACCTCTTTCAAACCAATATTGTTGTGGTTTTTTTGGAATCAAGAGGATGTAAACAAATATCAAGGCTTGTTTATTACTACTAGGAGACAGGAGATCGAGTTTACAGAGTAGAAAGCTAAATCAGATTGATGGATGCTCCAAATCATCTTGGATTTATTATTATTTGATTCAATGTTATAAATGTTTGTTTCTTTTTTAGATCAAATAGAGGTTCGTTTGATGTAATATTCACTAAGAAGTTAAAAAAATACAGATACAGTTGGTTATTCATTGAGAAGTTACAAAAAATACAAATACATATTCATATGTCAATTGCTTTGTTGTTCCCTCAACTTCTCTTTGACTAACAATATGTATCCATGTGCTTATTCTGATCATCAAACCTATAGTTTTAATTGTTCAACCATATTAAGAAGATATTTCTTTATTACCATATTCACTTATACAGTTGAATAAACTCTAGTTTTATTTTTACAATAGATATCATTTTTTTTTATATTCGGTTGCAACCTTATTCTGATCATCAAACTTGTTGCAACCTTATCCTGAATTAAGATTTCTTTCTTACCTTATGCTCTAACGGATCAATCAAAAAAACAAATATAGTTGCATTCAGAAACTTTCATACTAAGAAAACAATCTATTAAGAAAATTGTTCTTTAGTTTACAAATGCCCAGCTCAAGTTTACAACCACCACCATAACCAGAGCAATCCAAGTCTTCACCCTTATAAAAAAATAGGGCCTTCATCACAACTTGAATCCCATAATTGCACTCTTCCATTACACACACAATTGTGGCCAAATTGCACAATCATGGAATGTGCAAAAACAATGGAATAAACAATCCCTCCTTCCAAAGCAGCGCTGATTTCCCATTTAAAACCAAGTCCCAAAATGCAAACCACTTTTAGAAATGCGAACACTAATACCAAAATCACAACATTTTTTCTAATTACTAGTACACCCGCCCATATATAAGTCACCACCAAGCCTTTCCACAGCTTGGGTAGGGCTTGAATCAGCTTGTTCCATTAAAGCCTATTGCCCCCTGCATAGATAGAAATTGTTGTGTGAGCTACTGCTGCTCTTGCAAGCAATGAAAATGTGATGACAATAGGAAAATAGAACAAGAAAGAAATTAATGTCTCAGAAAGCTTGTGATACATCAAATGGGTATAGCGCCAGTTAGGGAATTTGGTTGCTTGAGTAGAGTCTCAAATTTGTAGTGCCAAATAGTTGGCAATATAAGTGTGGAAAAAGAGGGCGTGGAAGACAAGAAGTGTAGCAGAAATAGGGGATACCAACAACACTACAATAGCCGTCAACAGAGATAGATTTTGCACAAGAATTGTTGTAGATTCTCTTGCAATTCTTGCACAATTTAATAGGAATAAATCATGGGTGTTCCTAATCTTTCTCTGACCCATTTCTCACTTGATTTTTTGTGTGAATTGCACTTCAATTCAATACCAATTTTTCTTGGCTTTGATTCATCTGTGGTATTCAAGACAAGTCTCTATTTGTATATATAGCATTCCACCCTTAAAATTTTCCTTGTCCACTGATATATCAGCAACACTATAGTGAGTGAGAAATTTAAACACATTTATGGGTAGATTTGATACGATTTGATAGCCAAAGATTTGTCAGAAGATTTTTCTACGAGAAAATCTATATCTAATAGCTTTCTGACGCCAGGAAATAAATTTTGCATAGTGTTTTAGAGCTACCTGAGCTTGAGACAAGATTTTTGTAGCCTTTACAACGAATTTTTTTGGATGTGTGTTAAAATTTGTTTTCAAGCACATGAGGCAGGGAATGTTTCATCTAGACATAAGTTTTTTATTTGATTGCTCATGAAAACTAGCGCAGTCAAATACTTTGCATGTATCCATTAACTTATGGTTTTTCTATCAAATCCGTTGGAGAGGGCTGTAAACTCAAGTGGTTTACCGAGCTAGTTTATAGGGTGTGTGAGATAGGTATGCCGATGGTCAGTGGACTAGCAAGTCCATAATAAAATCCTATTAGCTAATTATATAAATTATCACCATTCACTAGCCCACGCACCATTCTACTTGGTTGCATGTTTTGTGTTTGAATCCCACTAACCGCTATAGAGTAAAGGACAATGCAGTACTCCATAAACGAGCAAGTTTAATAGAAGGAAATACATGTAGTTGAAATAAAATGATAAATGGAAGATAAATGGAAATTTAAAACATAAGAATATTTAAGAGATAAATGAGAGAGAGTAAATGCAGTTATATAGAGTAAATTGGGTGAAAAAATAATACTAGCACTTGCACCTATAAGAGGTTCAAGGGAGACGCGGATAGGAAATTAAAAGAAAAACATAAATGAATTGTAACAATATATAATTGGTTTAAAATAAGTAATAATCAAGTTTTTAATTTTAAATGATAAATTTGTTTGGAATGACAACTGACTGATAGATTCATGCATTAAACAATTATTTAAAATAGATTAATTTTAAACCCCACTTAATATAAAATAATATTACCATAATCATATAAATATAACAAAATATCTATTTAAAATAAACAAAACAAAAATTAAATAAATACATAAATAGAAAAAAATTATTATCATTAAAAAATGTTTATTAAACTAATTCAATTATTAATGAAAAATAAAAATAAAAATCTTAAATTGTAAATTTTATTGGATTTAATTGTGTAATTCTATTTATAATCAATAATCAACTATATAGATATAAGCATAGATTAGTAAGAATGGTTCATACCTTAAATATTTTTTTCACTTAACTTAAAGTCAGGGGATATGGGTCAACGAAGACCTCCTTGGTGAGTTAAAACATACTCATATGGGTAGGAGAACAAGGAGAAAAATAAGGAATGCATTATAGGAGAAACAAAAGGAATGCAATATTTCAAGTAATTAGGTAGGTCATATTTCAAGTAATTAGGTAGGTCATATTTCATGCAATTAGATAGACTACATAATAACATCTTTGCTAGCAATGAAATTTTAAAATAGATGGAAAATAAAAATATAACAAAACAAAAAGATATGACAAGACAAAATTGATTTACACTACACAATTAAATAAAAACAAATTTGATTATAGAATAAATTGATAAACACTACACAATTAAATAAAAACAAATTTGATTGTACTGTAAATTGACTTACACTACACAATCAAATAAAAACAAATTCGAATGTGCAATAGATTGACCAAGCACATTCAAAGGCACAAGTACAACACAAAAAAGGATTACAACTAACAAAGGATGAAAAATAGCCCCAAACCATCGAGATGGGGGACTGTTATTGGTATGGTAGAAATGTTATTCTATAGGGACTATTATTGGTATGGTATAAATATTATTCTATAGAAACTATTATTGGTATGGTAGTGTGATAGGGCGAAAATGAGTGTTATGAAATGAATAGCAAACAAAAAGAGTGCAAATAACAACTAAAAACACCCTACACTTCAAGATTAGCCTAAAGATTAACTAAACTAAGCAAATGAAAGATTTCACCTTGTTGTAGTTTTCCCTTTGGTTGGCCCTTTGATCTTCGATATTGTATGCTCCTTTGATGGCAATGGATGCGAGCTATGAGATGAGATGAGGATGGGAAAACAAGTGAAAATGGGTGCAAGTGTGCAAATTTGGCTAAGTATGGCTCAAGGAAAAAATTTGCAAGAGTTTGAATAGCATGAATGATCTCTCTCCAAATGAGAGAAAAAAGGGGTATTTATAGAGATTTTGGAATTCTCTAGGGAAATGGATGGCTAAGATTGAGCCACCAAGATCAAGATGTAGGGCTAAGGTGAGTTGAGAACTCATAAGCCCTCACATTTTGACATGTGGCATGTGAAGTGGTTTGTAAGAGATGATGTGTACATGAGTTGGAAGGAGAGTACATGACATGGAAGTAGTACATAGTAGCTTGGGATTGGACAAAATCTTCTCATAAAAGGAGGTCCTTGTCCCCATGTGGGTGAGAGGACATGCGAGGAATTAAAAATTCCTCAAATATTCTCATGGGGATGAGAGAAGGAATTTAAAATTCCTTTAATGCATTAGAGGATTAAATGTCAATTAAAAATTCACATGGGGAATGGAGTACCTTCTTCAAAAAGAGAAAGTCTTTAATAAAGTTGACTTATGACACATTTCATAAATGATATGGGGATTAGGTTGACCTAATTAGGTGATTAAGTTTGTGCAAGTACTTGATTAGACCAATTAATGACAGATTAAAGGCAAATGGGAAATGATGGAGGATGGGACCCTAATGATGATTAGGGGTGTGCACATCTTAATCATAAATTAATTATGACTAAGAAAGAGCGTTAGATTGTTAAGAGGGATTAGAGACCAACTTGCAAAAGTTGGAGGATGTGACAATGAGAGAGAAAGTGAGGAATTAAAAATTCCCAAAAGACTATGACTAAATTAAATAAAGTGATGCATTTATTTAATTTAGAGAGGAAAGAGGGGAAAAAATATTTATTAAATTAAATACTTTGGAAACCTTATGTAGGACACAAAATATTAATTAAATGAGTGATTTAATTAATACCAACAAAGAGGATCAATTAAATGAGCAAAGGGATGATTAAGGAGATGACTTTGACCATATGGAAGTGGTCAAATTTAGATGTCTACAGGTAGAAATTTGGCTACTACTGGGTATAGGTTGAGTGGTAAGATTGGTGAAGAGGAGGAATAACGAATTGACAAGTGTAAGGTTCCTCACCTTTAATTTAGATTTTTTAATAGGTTAGAAATTGGTTTGGATGTTGAATTTGACTATGTCTAGATATGTGGTTAATATATTTGTTTGTTATTAGAAAATTGTAGAGCTTAGAATGTTGTGATTTACATAAAATATAGTTATTAGCTTCTATCATAGTAGACCATGGAGCTATAGTTTCCAACATCGATTATTTTTTCCCCTACACAATATTCTAATAATTGAAATTGATCGATTTCTTATGGGTGCGTCCACGAAAGAGTCTGATCCGCTATGGAAAAGGCTCTAAGCTTGCACCATGTTTTGTTGGGTCGTTTCAGGTTTTAGAGAGGATTGGTCATGTTGCCTACCATCTTGCTTTGCCACCCAGTCTATCATGCATTCATGATGTGTTCCATGTTTATGTTCTTAGACCATACTATCCAAACATTTCTCATGTTCTTGACTGGAATGCCTTACAGGTAGAGGAAAGGCAGTTGGCACTGGAGCCCATGGCCATTCTACAACACAGGAGACTCGCCCTCAGGGGTCGAGATGTTGAGCAAGTGAGGGTCCAGTGGGATCCTAATGATGAGGCTTCAACTACTTGGGAGGATGCATCCCAGATGCGAGAGTCATAGCCACACTTTTTTGCAGGCTTCCAGCAATAAGTTTGATCCTAGGGGGAGGATGTAGTGCCCCTCGTGCTGTTCCCTAGTAGACTGATGATTATTCTGTTAGGACAGACATTATGAAACTTTGATGTTGTTAGATTTATTGCTTTGATGATACTTTGATGCTCTTGCTACTATTGAATTTATGCATATGATATGACATTTTTATGGACTTATTGGTTTATGTGGATTGATTTAATTATGTGCATTATGTGGTTATCTGATCATGGTTACTATATGTTTAGTTGGTGATTGTTTGATGTTGTTTACTATGTAACTATTGTTGTACAATGATGTGGTCACTTGTTTGACAAGTCTCGGTGAGAGGAAGAGTGTTGCATTACTCATTCGTGAGTACCTTGCTACGCTACGAATTTCTCTTATGGTGTGTTTGACTGTTTGATTATATATATATATATATATATATATATATTGTTTAACCGTTTTGTTTGATGCAGGTTGCAGGTACTAGGCATCGACTCCACCTGAATTGTCAGGTCTGAGCGTGCCTTAAACCCAATGGAAAGTTGTTGAAAATGGAGATAACAAAAGGTCCCTTACCCTTACCATCATCCTCAACGAGATGAGTATCCTGTTGGTCACCCGTCAGTCTTGTTGCATTCGTAGTCAATGTTCTTGTTTCGACCTTGTTATGCTTGGTGATTTATATGGTTATTTAGTTATATTAAATTGGATCGATATGGATGTTTGACTAATTTTTTTGAATTAAATAAATTGTTAAATTAATCCTATTGATAAATGGATATATATTTATATATGTTGTGTTTGGTTAATTAAATTATTAAATTAAATTTTTGAGTTATAAAGTATTTTTATAATTAAATAAAATATATTCATTTTAATGTTGAGTTATAATAAATTAAAGGTGGAAAATAATAAAATATTAAATTGTAGAGATAATGGATAATCAACAAAAACATGTAAAAAGATAGAAAAGGATCTATTTGAAGCACATGCGTGACTTCAAACTGAGTGTCGTTTGGAAACTTGTTTTGTGTGATTTTCATTTGATATTTAGTTTTTGAAAATCAATAGCTTTCCTTGGTTAATAATTATCATTTTAGGGGATTATTATTGTGGTGGATTTTTTTTTTGAACGAGAGGACTTGTCTATGAGAAATTATTTGTAAAAATTGGTTTTGGGATCTAGAATTGGAATTTTGCAAAATTATTTTTTGGGGGTTTTGGAAGAAGTTGGAGCTGCAAGTTGAGAAGCTCGAACTCGGCATCAAATCTACAAATGTGTCAATTGATTAAAATAGGTTCCATTCTTTTGAATTTCTCTCTGTTTGGTTTTGTAGTAAAAAATTAAATGTTATGTTGTAAAGAAATCAAAATATCCCCTTGTTGAAACATTTAGAAAATTTTATTTTCTGAAGAATACCAATCCTATCTCTGGAAACCATTTTGTGGGAGTTCTGTTTAATTTGATAATTCAATCTCGAATTCCCTTACTGTTCTCCTTTTTGATACTTGCTCAACGTCCTGCTTGTGATATTCAATTTCAATCATAGCTTGCTATGAAACCAATTGTGTTTTTTGTTTGGCAAGATAAACTTTCAATTTCATAAGCCAATTGACATCCTAGACTGCATAGGAGATTTAATTTTATGGTCTGAGATATTCCTTTTGGTTCATTGGCTATTACTCTAGTTGGTGTCCATAATTTGGTTGTATTGAATTCGCATCTTTTGGAAATCAGACTTAGCCCCAAAATTTTTGTTGATGCTCAAGAGTCTCTTAAGTCTTATATTTCAGTCACTACATGTAATTTTCTGTCCATGCAATTTCTTCATTGTCCCACCTTGCTCTCCAGGCAACTCCATGGGAGTTGTACATTCTAGCTTAGGCTTGTGCTTGCTGCAAAAACAACGCTTGAAGGTTTGATGGCATTCATAGTACCCACTGGACATGGCGTTATCTGTTGCACCCTTCCACTAGCATGATATGTATTGTTTTTTTAATCCGTTGATTAAAGCTTATGCTAGGTGTGGCATTGAGTTTCCTTTTGGTGTCGTCATTGAGATATGTCTTATGCTGTCGACTCATTCAGCTAATGTGATTTTGTTGTGGTAAAAAGAAACAAAAGGAGAATATTTTGAACATTCAATTTCCCTGAATATTATACCTGGCAACTAGATAGGTCAATACATAAATCACCAACTTTATTTCATTGTTGTGAATTCAATTTTTTTTTAAATAGCCTCCCTTAAGGCGATTTACCTTCTGAAGATGCGATTTCTTTCTTTTGGCATTCAAAATATAAACTTTGTTTGATAGTTGGTAGGCATATTAATATTGGATTTCGATTTATAGCTGTTGTAGATGGCGTTTTCTCTCCCACTGTATCATATGATTTATGATGTAGTTTTTTTTTGTATGGATGCATATTGATTTTTGCATGGTGGTTGCATATAAAATTTAGTTAGTGTTTGCATATCAATTTTATATTGTGAGGGCATTTTACCTGAGGCTACATTCAAACTATATGTATCCTAAGTTTTGAAATCAATTTATACTTGTTACATATTGAGTTGATGGTAGTTTTTGTGTTCAGTTTCTTATGATGACGTTTCTTTTGATTAGGGAAAACTTAAGTCTAGGCGATCACCTCTAGTTAGTTTGCCATTTTTTTATTAAGTGTGTTTTATACAGTCAGTATTAATATTCAATTTGTACATAAACACTATATATATATGTGTGTGTGTGTGTGTATGCTTATACATTTAATGAAGATATAACAAAAGAATATTTCCATATTGAGAATTGATTTGTTATATAGATAAATGGAGAAACTCTATAAGAGAATTGTTTTATAGTCATTTAAATTGAAGGATTTGTGGACTGATTTTGTAGATAAGCAATTTAGATTATCTTTTGTTAAAAGATAAATGTTGGTTACTGTTACAATTATTTAATGGTTGAGTTGTAAATTTACTTGTAAATGGTTATTTAGCATAATTGTTAGATGAATTAAGTGGTTGAGTAATGGATAGTATGTAAGGTGATAATAATACCTTTGTGGATGTATTGTCGTTGAGTTCTTGCATTGAATATTGTGTTGGTTTTGATATTGGGGAGATTTGGGTATTGTTTTCAAGTAGGAGTCTTTTGTGTAAAGTGGATAATGGATGTCTTCCAGAGGCTAGGGGGAGTTTTTCTGCATTTTGGTTTTCATGATTATTACCTTGTTAAATGGTTGATTATGTCTTGAAATGGGTGCACAAGGGTCTTTATCCTTGCACTGCTAATTCATTTTATGGTTGGTTTTTGTGTGCGAGAGGGTTCATGCCTTACTTTTTGTGTACATGCATGTGGTTTTGCAATTTGTGCAAGATGGATTTACCCTATTGATGTGTTGGGTTTTCTAGTTGTTAGTAGGGGGAGTGGCTCTCAATGGGGTTTGGTGCACAAAGTGGCATCAAAATAACCCATGTGGGAGTTTCTTAACTCAGTGATAACCTAATTAATAAACTAGGGGATTGGATAGAATTTCACACTAATTAAGATAATTGGATGCCTCACCTATGCTTGTAGTGCTCGTTTAGGCTAAGGATGGGTTGAGAAGGCCTGGTTAGCAAGATCAACTTCCTTGTCTTCACGAAAGGAAGTTGGTTCTGCATGTGTCACCCTATGGGGCCGACATCTAGTGAGAGATTGTCAAGATAACCATAGATGGGGGTCGGCGTCTAGTGAAAGATTGTCAGGATAACCCATGCCAGGACCATGGGATGACACTCCTCTCTACTACAACCTAGCATTCCCTTATCTTGTGTTTCCCCTTTGTTGTTTGCGTGCCTCTAGAAGCGGTGTCACTATTATGTGATGTTTTGTTGTACTTGTTTTGTTGGAGTCTTGTTAGCCTTTTTGTCGGACTACTGTCTTCTTGACTGCTTTGGTGGTGGGACCTTATCGTTATCTCCTAGCACGGGGGGTGGACCTTAGGGTTGCACATGGTCGGGTGGTTTTTTCTTTTTACTCCATTGGGTTTCCAACTATTGTTCGTGAGCATGGAAGATGTACCTTTTGTAGGAGATTTTGGATCTTGTACTAGTTCATGAGATAGTGCTTATATTATGTATTGTACTTGTATCTCTTTTGTATCACATGATGTAATTCTGATGTATTCTTCCCATTGTTATTAGGAAAGTTTGATGTAATCTTGTAACGATGTAATGGGGTAAAAGTATAAAGTTGTGTCACACTTTTATAAAGGAAACAACCAATGTTGATCTAACTTTTAAACTTGAATCACTAGAAAGTGGCATATATGTTTTGAATTTTAAAATGATGTAAACTAATAAAATGTGCATTTTTTAGTATATTTTATATTTGTATTTTTTTGAAAAAATTAAAAAATTACTTAAATTATATAGTTTTTTATAAATTAACACCATAATTTAGTTGTTAATAAAATGCTGAAAAATTATGTTACATGAGACATCAAGTTTTATATAGTAAATTTTCTTTTCTTTCCTTCAAATTATTTGTGTATATTTATAACTTGAAACTTTAGGGCATGGATATATTGTTTTGCAATTTTAATAAATATATATTTTTAAATAAATATTTAAATATGTGTGTATTAAAACACGGTTGTTTCCACTCGATGTCAACTTTTATATTAAATATTTATCTAAAATAGAAAATAAATTATACTATCTTAATCTAGATTGCTTTATCTAGGGCATCATATTTTTTATTTTTTTTAAATAAGTTTTAGTAATTTTCTTGACATGATAATCAACCTAATATTTTTGTGCCGATAACCTACTTTTAGTAAAAAAATAAAAATAAAATATAAATAATAATTGAAATATTAAAATAAATATATATTTGAAAAATACGCTTATGGATCTACAAAAGGGTATATTTACATTTTTTTTAAATGTTATTTATATGAGTAGTAGTTGTTGAAACATTAAATTTTTCAAATAATTTCATTTTTTTAATAAATTTCCCTCAAAGTGGTTCTACATATGCATTTAGCCAAAAAAACTAGTTGGAAAAGTTGTGGACATATTTAACTTATCTAGAATGAATCTTTCTAGATCATATGTTGGACATAAATTTATTTTTAGTTATAAATACTAAAATTCACTTGTGAGCTGATAAGTTGGCCAAAAGTGTGACACAACTTTGTACTTTTACCCAATGATGTACCCTTATGTAAGGGAAGTTGTATATGTACTCATTGACTCTTATTATATGATCTTTAATAATGATGCATCTGATGTTATAATATGGAGATGCATGTGTTTATTCATTTATGCTATGAATTTTGAAATGAACTCTTGATGTTAGTAATTTATGGTGTAAGTTTAGATCTTATTATTAGAATGTTAGTAATGCGATCATAGAACCTTAGAGGACATAGGTTAACTTACATGATATGTTCAAATAAGTTTGGCAATTCATGTTATTTCACAAAAAAAAAAGTGTCCTAGTATGTTGTTAGTTGTGTTGTCCTCTGGGGTTCTTTGGTGAGGCGTTACAATATACGATGTGTTAAATGAGTCCAAGAGCTCCATTTACCAATCCTACTTGTATGCACAAGTTTATTGTCAACAAATTAACAATAATTTTGTATCTTGTTCATCATTTGGACTTTCTTTTGTGAGACTGCTTGTGCCATTTTTTGTTGGAACACTATGTGCAATTGGTTGTGCCAGTGAGTGCAATTTTTTCCTATTGTGGATGTGAACATTTTCATTTTTTGAAAACAAGTGTACATTGTTTTTGAAATCTGCATTCGTTGCTGCATCAAGCCTTGTATTACACCTTGTCATTAGAAGTTCTTAATCATCTATTGTAGGGTTTTCATCTCTAATGTTTGCTAGCTCAGTTGGTGAAATCTTTCTTGATCATTGTTTAGTCCATGTTGTTTGAAAATGTGATCTAAAGTAATGACATCTGTAAATTGTTCCCATAGTATTCTAGCTCGACCTTTGCTACTATATGTTGGTTTGTCATTAACTGGTGGTAACTGTCTAAGGTCATCATCCAAAATCAATGATATTCCTAGAGACAATTGATAAATATTATGTTGAGAATTATTTCTTAGTATATATAAAAATGATTTTCTAAAGAGGAATGATGTATGGCATTTAAATTTTGAGTGAGAGTGACTTGCAAAGTTTTGATTTGAATTTTGCGAAAAGGCTTGGCGAAGTCGACAATCTATCTTTTAAAGTAATTTTTAACCCAAAAATCTCATTTCATCGATCAATATATATTTGATACGTGCTAATTCTTGTTGAAAATGTGTTAATCTTGTGCCTTCAAGTTCTTTGAAGTCTCTTATTGGAATTTTAAATTTTGAATGAATAGTTGATGCTTCGATATTGAATGTTGCTACTTCGGTTGGAGCAAGTAGTAGAAGGGGAGATTGATTTGGCATTGAAGCTTTTTTAAGTGTTTCTTTTATTCCACCTATAACATATGACTTTCCTGTCCCTATTGTGCCTTAAATAATCAAAAATAATGGAGACTTATTTGGAATTGCATTGTAGTGGGAGAGAATAATATTAAATGCCTTGTGTTGTTGCCTGCTGATATTTTCATAGTTGGAAAATTGTTGTAGATTCTGATGAATTAGGGAGTCAGTACTCTTCATGGTGGTAATGAAATTGATAGCTGTATTTGTGTACTATTCAATTTTGAAGTGGGTAGACCAATCTATTTGCTTGTCTAAATCTCTTCTTCCCAACATATCTATTTTTGAAATGTGCATCACTTGACTATGTTGTAGTCTTGATATGATTTCCCATTCATGCTCTGTAGTGTTGTGTTGGACAGTGTTGCTATCTTCTTATTGAGAGTCGTTGTTTTCAATAGATTTTGTGGTTGCTCTCTATTCAACATGCCATTGATTGTAGATGTGGTTTTCCCAATTTGATAGTATTGAATCTTTAGTATGCCCAATACCTTTGCTAATGTCACAAAAGGGTTTATAAAGCAAAAATTCTAAGAGGCAAAAATCAAACCATTTATTTGATTCCCTTGGAGGAATAGATATAAATCTATGAATGACTCATACAATAGCTGGTGTTTTTCTTGGCTTCCATTTGTTTTCACTTTTACGCTTAACATTAAATATATCCATGATTTTGTTGAATTAATTAATGATACTGCCTCCATGTGCGGGGACCTGTTTTTGTATGCATCAATGTAAGGTAGTGCTTTTTCTTCATCATTATTGTCTTGGTGTAATAGTACGTGTTTGAAAACTTTGATACATTTACAGTTATAAATCTTCTGCTGCTTTCCACTAATGGAAGTTCTCATAACATATGGCTTGTTTCTTGTGCTCCAATATCCCTTTCTATTGTTGTTTTTATTATGAGCTTCTTGTACACCTTTGTTGTGAGATCATCTTGATTTTTGACACTTGCAAGACATACTAACATTTGTTGGTATGTTTCTGAGCTTCTTTCTACTTTTGTTGCGTACTTGGCAATGTATTTAACCACATTAAGTTTTGAAAGAACTGGTTGCCAATCGATATTTTCTCTCCACAATTGCAAGATATGGCGGTTGTGCAGGTTAAGCCTGTCACCATTTCTCATAGGTTCAATTTTTTTTTTCACCGGTTTCTAAATTTTGGTATAATTTTGGTCCTTGTAAATTTAGTCGCCATGGAGTATTGTACCTGTAACACATTGTTGGATCTGATTATATTCTTTAGTGAATTGGAAAAATACATTCTTAAAAATAGTGTGGCTTACCTGCAAACCATTTTGCCATTTTTGTTTTTGTAGGCATGCACCTTTTCTACAAATTGTATGTCTTTGTATAGTGTTTGCTATCTCCTCATAGTCCTTTTCTACATCAGCTTCTGCAAGTTGCCTTGTATTTTTGAGACATGGACCGTGTATAGCAATATGTTGGAATGCCTGTTGTAGGATGTTCAATTGTTAAATTTGTTGTATTACGCAAATAGACAAAATGTATTGGAATGTTGATTTTTTTGTGTTTATTGGTAGCATACCTATGAATTTTGGTCGATTGTAGTATGTGATGGATTTTGTATGCATCTAAAAATGGTCATGATTAAGCTTGTTAATTAATTAAATATAAATTATTTAATTAATTCTCCTAAAGTCATCTACATATAAATAAATTTAATTATTTATTTATATTGTTCATTCTTATGATTCTTCTACAATAACTTTATTTAATTAATTATCATTTCCCACATTCCTCTTAATTAAATTAAATAAATACGATTATTTATTTTAATTATCATATCATTCTAAAGTTTGAATATTTGAATATTCAAATAATGGAATATTCTCTTCATCCCATAATCAAATTAAATATTAAATATTTAATTTAATATTTTCTCCTCACTCCATAAATAATTAAATAATTTTAAAATATTTAATTACACTCTAAATTCACTTTTAAAACATAATTAAATATAATTTATTTAATTATGAGAGTTTCTATATTTATCTTCACTTACAAATTAAATAAATTTATTTTATTTTATTCTAACTCATTCTAAACTCATTCTTCGAAACGACAAATTCCCTTCGGATCTCAATGACGAAAATTGAAGGAAAAGGGAAACCTTCTATCTCCCTCTCCACTTACGAAAATCTTCCACTGTCCATTTGAACAAGCTTAATCTGGGCCGTTAAAACATGTCAGCCAATCGAATCCTTTCTAAGACTCTATAAATACTGGTACAAATCCATGCATTGGTTACACACGAATACACGCATATACACGACAAACATATACGCTTATGCATTCACATCATTTTCAACATCACAGTGATATTATCATCTTAGCATAGCCTTGCATTTAGCATAGTGTGCATTTTCAAATCTCGTTCTTCAGCTGTTCATTTTGTTGAGCTTGATCTACTGATCTGAGAGCCATTGGAAACAACAAAACGCTGGAGTTAGAGAGAGATAAGACGATTTCGGGGAAGTTGCAGTAACAGTTTGCTTATTCTATTTTCGTTTTTGGTTTTCTTGATTTAATGTCTTATTGATATGGCTGTCATGTTTCTTTGGACTATTTGTGGAGGACAATGCGGACGTTTGGTTCATCATCATCTCATTTCATTTTCATTATCATTATCATTCATATCATATTATATTCATTTCATCATTTCATTCATTTTCATTATCATTATCATTCATATTATTATCATTATCATCATTTCATTCATTTTCATTATCATTATTATCATTTCATTCATTTTCATTATCATTATCATTCATGTTAGTTTCATTGTCAATTTCATCATTTCATTCATTTTCATTATCATTATCATTCATATTATTTTCATTATCATCTCATCCTTGCATTATCATTATCATATTATTGTCATTTCATCATTTCATTCATTTTCATTCTCATTATCATCATTTCATTCATTTTCATTATCATTATTATCATTTCATTCATTTTCATTA